>JAGFBZ010001755.1:0-22912 GCA_018398805.1 Hirundichthys speculiger
GGGGGAGTTTTTTTACTTGCCTTTATCTTTATAATTTTAGTTAATTATATTTGCTCGGGGGTCATGCCTTGAGTCTCTGTAAAGCACCTTGAGACAATTGACATTGTAACAGATGCTATAGAAATAAAGTTGAATTGAATTGAATTGAAATAAAAGTCAACTCATTGTATAAGAATCATTACTTTTTTTCTGATTTGGAGTAAACATTTTGTAGGAAAAGAAACTATTTGAAGCAATCAGTGTGCAAATGTCATCGTATTTAAAATATAAATTTTTGGAATAACAACCTTGGTGGTTTAGTGCTATGGGCCATACCTGGATTCCCCCAACAGATCAATTAAGTGTTTTTGTTTGTTGTTCTTCTTTTAGAAGTTGATTTTCAATTTGATTTAAGTGATGTTTATGAACTCAAAGGTGTTGAACATCACATGCCTTTTCAGTCCGTAAATAACTGAACCGTAGAGTCCCAGTAGAACATTTGTTGTTTAACTGGAAGTCTCAGTACGTTGACTGATGCTGGAAAAGGAAGCAGTTTTTTGCTGGGCTTTACAATTTTACAAATTACTTACCTGACTTACCTGACTGTTTTAACCACTGTGAGAAGTATTGTCTTTGCATAAACGCTTTGTGAAACAGTGCAGAAGTCACAGCGATAGATAGGTACACATGCAGGTCAGGTTTTACAGAAAACAGCTGTCAATGGATTGAATTATTTTTTAAACAAAAGATTTGAAAAGAACCTTTACTTCAAAGAAGATAGAGGAGTGGTAAACACTGGTACAGCACATGTTGTATATCTCTGCTAAGTATTTAAGTATTTTAGTGGTATAAGAAGGAAGATCATTTTGAAATATGACTGAAAGGTATCAATAAACGTGGTTCAAATAAACATATGTACGTTGTTTCATTTGTTGCTGCTGGGGTTTTGTATGCAAAGGTTACACTTTCTACAAATATCCAGGAAATATCCTGATTATTGATACTTTTCTCATGTATGTCAACTAAGTCAGGGATTAAATTATTGGTCAATGAATTAATAAGTTGATTGACAAAAAAACAAACCTGAAGTTATATTATATTACGTAATATCCTTTGATGCCTAAATTTAAAAAAAATAATAATTATTGTCGGATCCCTTTTATTTAAATGAGAAAACTCATTTATTTTTATGTGAAATATACACACCCAAGTGTTTTATGTCTATTAACATAAAATTGTCTGGACCTTAGTGGGTGTTAAAAGTAGGTTAATATATAATACACAAAAATATAACACATAATAATGTAATTCTGTGCTTCTGGGCCTGTTTTGCTCCAGAAATCCAGGAGGACAGCATCGGTGTTTGCTAGATGATTCAAATTAAGATCACCTCCTTTTTGGGATCTAAGCCCGATTGTTTTGTTCCACACCTGAATGCGACTGCTCAATTCATACCAGATGAAATGAACCCCACCGACTGGGAAAACAAAACTCATGTTTTTAAAGTAGACTAAAGCCTGTAAATGTGAAAGCACCCTACAAGCGTTACACAATGTGTTTCTGTAAATTTGTGATTCTTTTTTTTTCCCCAGTCAGTTCTCTATTAGCTTCTTTCCACCGAGAAGCAGAGGATAGTTTGGTACAATGCCGTATGCCATTATTTGTGTTCCTATCATGAAAAGTTGTGATCTGTACCAAAAAATGTGTACTGCACCATTCTGTTTTTCTTTTTTTTTTGGCACACCTCTGTTGAAACCATTGATCACAACAACACTGCAGTCAGTTGATTGGTCGGTGTAGGATCGTCTCTTCTGGCAAGGAGAGGAACACAATGTCTTGTCTCAAACAATGCTCCGCTTCTTCCTCCTGAGAAGAATATGATGCACTGAATGCATTTCCCTGTTGGCCTTTTGTAACCGTGTTATTTTTCTCTCATACGGAGGTGACAAAGGCCCAAATGGCAGATCGAACAGGAAAATTCCTGGAAACTACCAAATTAGTGAAGAAAAAAAAAATTATATCTCTAAAAACTCTGCTTTGCAGCCTAACAGGCTATCAATGCCTAATTTGAAATGTGTTCACACTAAAAGTGCAATGAGTTGACACCAGAAGCTTTCAGAGCCTCAGATAATCATGTCACTAAAATCACAGCAAGTAAAATAATCAGGAATCATTTGCACTGCTTGGGTGTGTGATTATCTTCTCACTTACTGCGGCGGTATGCCTATCTCAATCTGTGTTTTCCGACTGCTTTCTGTTTCTTCTCACTTCCTTTTGATTCCCACTGCCTTGTGTCATTGTTTTCCTACTTTCCTCTATTACAGCTAAAATAAATACAGACTGAAAGTAAAGAGTAAGTGTAATCAGGGAGGCTGCATTTGAGCATATGAGGAAGAAACTAGCTTTTTATCTACCTATCTCTCTCACTATGGAGAAAGCGTACAGCTGTCATTTAGTTTAGCTTTTTTTTCTTTATTTTTGACCTGTGACTTCGAACAGATGAGGTTTCTCAGAACAACCTAGAAGGTCTAGCTGGGACATGGCTGTTTTTTGTCAAACAGACATACTTTCACTTATGCTAAATTTCTGCTCATTTTCAATTTTTAACACTAAATCAGGTAACCAGGTTCTAATCCCAGTTGCGTCAGGAAGGGCATCCGGACAGATAGCTAGATTGATCTACAATCACTACCGCTTCTCTTTAAAGTTTATTTCCGAGATTTGCATCATGATATGACCACAAAGCCTAGTAAAAAAAAAAAAAGATGGACCAATCAGTTTTTCCTCCATCAGTTTGCCTTCAGCAGTTTGTTTGGTTGAGACTTGCATTGAAGCTGGAAAAGTTTTCTGAACTTACGATGTAAGCAACTCTTCCAAGGCAACTCAACGGAACAACAAATTAATTTGGCAAAGCTTAATGTCACCATTCAAATTCAATTAATGTCTGCGATGCATGTATGAGCTAGGGGTAACCAACCTTGAAAGGATTCCCATATCGACTTTTCATTTTACATGTATTTTCTTAATGGTCAAAAACAAGTTTTAAAGGTAGGCTAAGCAATCCAGAATCTTTTTTGGCACATTCAGTAATTATAGGTTTATGCTCATGCAGTTGGTTTTGCTTTGGAAATGTCCATTGACAATTGACAATGTTTTCTTGGGGAGCAGTGGAAGGAGGGGAAGGAAGAAGGTATTGTATATTGAGTATATTGTTTTTTTTGTTCAAATATAAACAGACATGAGATTATCTAGAAATCACTTACCCTACCTTTAGACAGAATACTCAATGTTGCTAAATTTGCATGTAAAGTGGGGCAATCAGCACGCCAGCTGTTATTGTAATTAACCTTATTCATTTAGGCTTAACTAGACTGAGAAATCTACAGAAAAAAAACATTCTGTTATGCCTGCATGAGTTCAGTTTTCCTGATCTTCTGCCACTAGTGATTTTGTGTGCTTTATTCAACGCTTTATTGAAGAAAGAAAATTCTACATCCTTACCATTGTCCTTTTTGCATAATTCATCAAACACTGCTCTACTGTGGCTTCTTTAACTGCTGTCTCAGTCACAGAGATCTGAAGTTAAATGTTAAATTGGTCTGATAAATGTTTCAGGGTCTCATGAAAATGATTTACCACAAAGGGTTCAAAATGATAAGGTCACATCTTCCGTTTGCAGTTAGTTCATTTTCTGTGGGTTTTCTACAGTAGTCTTTTTATTAAATGATAAATACTACCATTAAAAATTATTATTTTCCTCAACTTTTTCTGCCTTAATAATGTGTGGGTAGTAAAAACTATACATCGTACCATCATATACCCTGGTATGTAAATTCAAGACCCTCTAAAGATCTCTGACAATTATAATTAAGATGAGCTAAACAGCTTGTAAATGAAGCAGCTGGAAGTCGTTTGTCTGCAACAGCTAGCATTAGTATCTACTGCCATGTTTAGAGCTCCTTCACAACAGATGATGCACTATCCAGCAGACTACAAGAGCCTCTTAACACAAACCTGTTGTACACCCTCTAGTTGGGTCGGTCTGAGGTCGTGGAGCTCTCCCACCACAAATGAACCCCATCAGAGTTCGAAGACATCCGTACCGAGACCATCTCTTCAGGCCGTTCTTGGTACGGCTGTTTTGGCTACATGTGAGCACAATGCTGCACCACAAAGGGGAATATAGGAGAACTAGGAGAACTTGGGGAAAGATTCTTAATGTTTGGAACTTCGCTGCATCACTTCCAGGTGTCACCAAGGGACAAAACCTTAGCCTTAGCCATGCCAGCCATGAAATGTGAGTGGAGGACCGCCGATTCTCACATTCTTTTCACTATTAGCACATGCGGACATGAGCGTGGAAAATGGCTTACAGAACTTTCGTGTGCATACGCAAGGTTAGCACACGAGGCCCCAGCTCTCAATCCAATAGAGTACCTTTTGGATGTGGTAGAATGGGTAATTTGCATCATGGAGAATTCATCTTCTCGTTATTATTAATATTATTCACTGTTTTTCAAACTTGTGAATTGATTCTGAGTCATTGAAGGGATTCACTGTCATCCTTGATGCCTCATTCTGTCACATTTCCTCTCTTCACTGTCTCTTGCCGGTAACATTTTCTGTATGGAAGCTATGAGAGATTAATTTATGAGAGACTTTAAAAGTTACTACAGAATCTCTACAGTGCAGCAGGAAGGACACTCAGTGTTATATTAATAAGAAATAAAAGAACCCCAGACTACATGTTGTGTCACTTCACTCTGAAGCACTTTAATTTGAGTTCTCTACATTAAAGGCGTTTGATGCATGGAGGACCTTTTTTTTTTCTTCAATATTTATTTACTTATGGAACACTAAATTAGCCTGAAGAAATAATGCAATATTTTTTTAAACTTAATATAATGATAATATTCAAAACATCAAACACCTAATTGTGGATTGTGAGGTTTTGTTTTGTTTTTCTTGTCTGAAGTTTATTGCTAAAGCTGTAGAGGAGGAGGTTAAATAAATCACATTTGTGCTGCTGAAGTCTAGGCAGCATAACTAAAAAAAGAGTGTTTTTTTAATACAAGTACATAGTGCTCTAGTGTGAACTGTATTTGTCTGTAGAAAAGTAATTAAATAAGTTATTATAAATACTACTTTGAATTTATGAAGAGAAGACCTCACTCATGGATTTTTAATAGATTATACACAAACTATTAACTGTTTACTGAACTGTTAACACTCAGGTCTGAAGGTGACAGGATGAAAAACTATCTTCAATATGAAAAAAAATTGGAAATGCTCTCTACTGTGCAGCAGTATCAACTATGGGAATAGGGATGTTTGTCTGCCACTACAAGAGAAGAAAATATTAATATGAATGAAGCAATATGTTTGCACCAGTTTATAATTAGATTAAAGGGGATTAAATTTACATCTGACTGTATTCAAATATGCACAGGATAAAGATACTATAGATAGTAAATGTTCAAGTGAAATCTTGTTACTGTGTCTTTGTGTATTTTGCATGTCTTTGATAATTTGTCCAATTCTCATTCCCAACTCTTCACGAAGTGACAGTAAGTCAGGAGTCCCCTGCATCATCTTCAAAAACAAAGGTGACCCCTCAAACCTAATCCTTTTAACATGCAAAGTCTCCCAAGCTACTAACGTAAAACACGCTGAACCTGTCACCACGACAACATGGATAATTAAAGCAAAGGATGCATTGTAATGTATTGTGTATTTTATTATCTCACTATGTTGCTTTGATGATGCCCTAACTTGCCCCCAGTGGGCCTGGCAGTGCCTTGCATGGCAGCAGCCGCCCACTGGTGTGTGGTTGTGTGTGTGAATGTGTGTGTAAATGAGTGAATTGAGAGGCCAATGTAAAGTGCTTTGAGGGCACCATAATGGTGTCTAGAAAGCTCTATATAAGTGCAGTCCATTTACCATGCTTTCACAAATTTAATGAATTACTTTTCATGCAATACATATTTTATTTCCATGCAAAAACAATGTAATTATAAAAGCAAAACAAAAGTTAACTCTAATACAATGGCTCCTCTAAAATAAGTGAACCAGGATCAGTCTACAAGTCTATGTACGTTAATAATACCTACCTAAAGTGTCCCATATCTGATTTATTTTATTTAGTTTTTTTGCGCTTATGGTTAGGGTTACCGATGGGTCGTCACATACCGATATGTCTGGGGGGCTGTGTGGGTGCAAAAATCCAGTCATCAAATTTGATTTTCAGATCTAAATTGTGTTACTTCAGTAAATAGTGATGAATCAGATATTCATCCATGTCCGTGGGGCATGGATGAGAAAGGACAGATCAGAAGTCATGCAGATTTTTGCCTATAATCATGTGCAGCGTTTTGTCATCAATCTGTACAGGTGTCCTACCCTTAGTGACTACGTAGATGGTATGAGACAGAAAAATGATAAATGTAATTGGACTAAAAATACTGAAGAATTTGAAAGATTAACAAATCAAAATCAAAATAAACAAAAATACAATTAAATACTCTCAAAATCTGAAGACTCTGAAAATAAAATGTAAACTTGGCTGAAATCCAGAATTGAAGAAACCGATAGATCTCAAACAGACATTTGGAATTTGATCAGAAATTAAACTAATCAGAGTTAATCTCGACTATTTTTGACACCAACCCAAAATCAAATCCACATGAAAGCATAGGTACACCAAGAGTGTGGTCCCGTTGTCAAGGCTCCCAGTGAAGAACTATCAGCTTGTAGAAGTCATCCAAAATATTTCGCATCAAGAACTGCGAAAGGATCAATAGAGGCAAAATAATCAACAAATATTATCAAAAGAGGGTCTGAAGAGAAATCACCTTCAGATTCAGGGCATCCTTTCCAATCATGCCTGTCAAGTATCCCATTTTGGCCGGGAAAGACCCGTATTTTACTCTTCTCTCCTGCCGTCCTCCCGTATTAGTATTTTTCCTGTAAATTTTCCGTATTTTAACCTGCGTTATTAAAAAATAATAATACTGCATCTGGCAGAGTAAAAAAAAAAACAAAAAAAAAAAAAGACATTCCCAATCTGAGATCTGTCACTTGCCTCGCGATAACTGCCACAGTAGTAGCTACTACAGGTACTGTAGGTGGTAGATGTCGTGAGGTTAGTGTGTGACATCCGATGAGTGACAGCACGTGAAGAAAAAAAAGATTGTTAGAGAATAGGATAACGTTTGACAACAAAACTGTTTGTGCTCTTCTCTCATGTAAAATAAACTACTCTGGACCAGTTCACAAATACACTCCTTCCAAAACAGTCAGATTGTAAAGTCTGCGATAAATGAGTACAACAAGTCATTAAAAGAGTAAAGAAAAGTCACGTGAAATGAGATGAAAAACTGTAAAAGAAGAGCAATATGAAATGAAAACAATGTGTGGAATGAAAATCAAATGTAAATACAAGCAATGTTAAATGAACAAAAAATATGCAAATCTCTTCAAATAATTACTCTTCATATATACCCCCTTTGTGTTTTCATTTAGGTTATAATGAATGTTCACATTATGTCAATGTGGCTTTATGCACAGCTGCACTACTTCCTGAACTTCAGACAGGTGCTTTGTTTCCTGTGTGCCATTGATTAACAAACTGATTAATCCAGGTGTGTCTGACCTCACAGCAATGGTCAGACACACCTGGATCAGTTTGTCCAATAATGGCACACAGGAAACAAAAGAAGTGGTTGAAGTTCAGGAAATAGTGTAGCTGTAATTTTAGCTTTTTTGTACACCAAAAATGTAAGAGATACTGGAGCTTGGTTGGGATGGTGGGACTTCTTGCAGCGGGCGCCAGAAAATTTCCCTTATTTTCAAATCCAAAACTTGACAGGTATGTTTCCAGTCCACAAAACAATTGTGCTCCCTTCTCCCATGTAGCTGCTAGATTGAAAACAGTTGTTAGCATATATAAGAATATAAAAAAAAAAAAAAAAAAAAAAGTTTTTTTTTTTTTTTTTTGTTAACACAAATTCAAGGAAACCGGATGAGGAAAGGAGAGTGAACTCAACATAACTGCAAACATGCGAGCAGTGGCGCCTACAGAAAATATTTTCTGGGGGGGCGGTGGAGGCACCCCAAAAACCTAAACAGCATAGACAAGACACTACAGTATGTAATTAAGACAATATCTACACCCAAGGGCGTAACCATGGTATAGACATTGGGGGGGTCCAAATGAGAGCCCTCCCCCAGAATTTTTTTTAAAGGTGCATTTCCCACAGTTCTGTGATTTTTATTTATTGACCATCTGAAATCACATTTAAAGGAATAGTCTGCAATTTCTCTGAGATAGTAGCGAATAGGATAGCTTCCAGCAGGGAAAAATTACATGCCTAAAGCATGTTGATGTAAATATTGTGATTGAAACAACAAAAAGTCCATAGCACACGATGGACTTTTAATTCCAAGTTAATTTGTATTTTGTTGATTTGTCTCAAAATGAATGTCTGCACATTTACACTGAAACGTTTAATGTGAATGAAATCATAGATTTGTACAAAGAATTAAATGTAAAATATTGATGTTAATTGAATATATATACAGATTTATTCATTTGACATTAAAAAAAATAGTGTGGCCTGTCCTTACACAATCCCTCTACCTGTCTCTCTGTGCTGCCTGCATTATGACCAGATATTATTATTTTACCAGAAGAATAACTGACCCTGAGGAAAATTTTATTTAGAATATTCTGCTTTTCTTACTAGTTTTATTTACTGCTGACACGTAGGCTTAGGTTAAAACAAATGTCATCAAACTGTTGAGTCTTGTATTCCAGTGTGTCACCTGATCATCCATGTTTTCAGAGACTGTCCCTGTCTGGTCTGTCCTTACAGCATCCCTCTCCCTGTCTCTCTGTGCTGCCTGCATTATGACCAGATAGTATTATTGTACCAGAAGGACAGTAACTGACCCTGAGGATCTTTTTAATTTGATACGTTGAATATTTTGCTTGTATTACTAGCGTTACACACACATACACACGACACACACAGAGAAAACAGCAGCACACACGGAAGACACATCATATCATATGATACAGTCTCTTCACTTCAAGCTAGCTAGCTCAACTAACAAACTGAGCCCTTTTTAACGAGTTAAATATTTCAAATTAATTTAAAAATTAACACACTCAGTATGACAACATCACTCCTCTTTAGCTATCTAGTTGCTTACTGTCTGAAAAAACTTCGTATGTCCTGTTTTTCTGCTTTTTGGGTAAAGACATTGCTCCCTCCTTCCTTTCACATTCAACACTCTCTATTGTTTCGTCTGTCGGAGCCAGCGCTTCAAACCGAGAGCCGTTAAATGGGCGCAACCAAGTGTACAACTGGGAGGGGGGTGGTCACACACTTTAGTTTTCCTTATAAACGGAAATAAATTGATTGGTAAATATTCGGAAATAACAAGAGGCGGACTGTTGAGGCAGGTTTCATAAAAGGAGGAAATATTTAACATATTTACACATAATATTGGGGGGGACAGATTGGTATTTTCCCAGTATTGGGGGGGACACGACCCCCCCAAAGAATGCGTGGTTACGCCCATGTCTACACCTAGCCCTGAAATAACATTACTGTTTTGCCATGTTTAAGGTGTTGTAATGAAAAGCTTTAAGCTATAAAGATTTCTTGATGATTGATTTATTTTCATTTACTTTCATTTTTATACATATGTTACGGGTCTCAGAAATGAGCGCCGCAGTAACAAAGAAGAAACCTGTTTCAGGTGGATAAATTAGGTGCAATGAGGACAGCGTACATCTTCAGTCATTCCAGATTGCGTCTGTGTGTTTTATTAAACACCCAAAATCATAAACACAACATGTTACAACTTTTCTGCTCAACATATTCCAGTATTTTCTTTATATCTGACTCTGTTCTCTTCCTCAGTTCACTTGAGTCCATCTCATTAAGCACATTCCCACAACTTCAATAAACACATTTACTCTGGTCTGTACTTATTGTTGTGATACACACATCTTGATGGCCTTTATGCCAAATAACCTTCAATAATCAAAGTGCAATTTTAAATACAGTATACAACTGCTAAAACACTGCTTTCAAAGCCAGCATCCATCAAAACATTGCAGACTGTCCCTTTAACCAGGGCGTTAATCCTCTGTAATAAGTACAGGCTACTGAAATATGTGAATTAGAAAATGTTTGTTACATCTTTTAACTATATATCTTTAGCAAACAAACTGTCACTGACAACCAGTCTTCAAAACAAACAGTCAGTTTTCAGTTATCGACTTGAAAAAGTGCATATATATCATATAAACCTCATAAGCAATACATGTTCAAACATTTACAGTGTACGGGAGCTCTTATAAACACAAAACGACTGCTCATTGACTGATCAGGCCGATTCGCGGCACACCCTATGACGTCACCGGGAGAAAACTCCGCCAGAAAAGTAACTTTCTTTTTGTTGTTTTTACATGTCAAAACCCACTCATAACACTTTAAACTTCTAACAAACAGAAAACAGACTGAGCATGACCTTATGAGGTAGAAAATTATAGTTCTTCCACAGTTTACCAACCTGTTTCAGGTGGATAAATTAGGTGCAATGAGGACAGCGTGCATCTTCAGTCATTCCAGATTGCGTCTGAGGAGACGGTGAGATGTGCGCTCTCTAACCGGTCCCGGAGCAACCGGAGTGAATACAAAGGTTCCGCCCTACTGCTTCCAAAACAAAACACTTTTTTTACCACTCATGGGTGTAATGAAAATACACTTGGCCCTCATTACTCTTACAACAAATGCACGAAATTATAAAATTGTAAATGTAATTATTATTCTCAATTTTATCACAAAATGTGGTGACACTATTTTAGGTGTGCTACACGCTCCCCAACAACAAAAGTGGCTCCCCACACTTACTTTAAATAAGAAGTTTCATCCAAAATACTCTCAACACTCCCTTACAAAACAATATTTACAATGTGTAAAACCCTCACACCTGACTAACTGATTTTATGTACACTGTGATTTAACCATATATGGGATATGTATGTGGTAAATGTGGATATTGGATCAGGGGTGCACATTGGAATGATGTTAAGTATGACTGAGGGTAACACAGGTGAGTATGGGGTATGAGGTATGTATCAACAGCATTCACCGTGGGGCATGACTGATAGGTTGGGTAGCCAAGGGATGAGTAAGTGAGCATTTTGCCTGGACGTCTTATTCTGGTGGACCTCCTCAGTTGAACAGGGGAAGCTGGCTGAGAGCCTTGTACCTGCTCTTCAAGGCGTTCTTGTTGAGGCAAGTCTTGCTCCTCCTCACACTGAGGCACATCAGGGGCTGCCAGCCGATTGTCCACCTCTGGCTCCTCTTGATGAGATGTGTCTGGTTCATCCACATGTCTCACCCTGGTCTGGTAGGTACTCTCCTTCACTTTGACTCTCTGTCTGTGTTTCAGCTCCTGGTGGAACCAAGTTAATCTGTCCTGGTACATCCTGGACTCTGATGGATTTCCAAGAAGTCTGAGCAGACATCTCCTCGGGTAAGGCCCGAATCTCCCGCTCAGGTATCTGCTGTCCAGGGAACATGGTTGGTCTCTCGAGCATCGGTGCAGGTCTCCGCCCAGCTTGGTTTGCTGGTATCCTCAACCAGTAACCTCCAACCGACTCATCATCTGAGTCAGATGTCCCAGAGCCTGGAGTTTGGTCTCTCACGTCTTGTCCTCTCCTCTGTGTATTTCCTTGCTTCCGTGATGGCTTTGAGGTTGGTTTGGCTGACTGTGGTGGGAATTCCACTGGTAAATCATTGACCAGCAAGAGCAAATTTCTGTGCAGTGTTCTAGTTTTTGCTTTGTCACCGCCCTCTAGATGGATGACATATACTGGGTTGTCTGAGACCTGTTCCTTCACCACATATATCCTCTTCTCCCAGTATGAGCGTAGTTTGCCAGGTCCACCCCGCTCGCCTAGATTCCGTACCAGCACTCTATCCCCTGGCTTTAGGATCACTCCTCTCACCTTCTGGTCATAATAGGCCTTTCCTTTTGCACTAGATGACAGGCTGTTGTTATTAGCAATACGATATGCTTCAGTCATCCTTTTGCGCCACTTCTCAGCATACCCTTGGAGTGTCACTGGATCCGTCTCCTCTGACAGGCCAAACAGGAGATCCACAGGGAGACGAGGGTGTCGGCCATAGAGCAGGAAGTGAGGCGAATAGCCAGTGGATTCATGCCGAGTGCAGTTATACGCATGTATAACCTGTGGGAGATGTTCTTTCCATGCCTCCTTTCCTTTGTCTGTCAGTGTGCGTAACATCTGTAACAATGTACGGTTGAACCGTTCAGCTGGATTACATTGAGGGTGGTATGGAGACGTTCTGGAATGACCTACCCCTGAGAGTTGTCCCAGAGTCCGAAAGAGTTCATTCTCGAACTCACGTCCCTGGTCATGATGAAGTTTGTTAGGAAATCCAAAGCGAGGCACGAAGTCATTGTAAATCCGTTCTGCTGCTGTCCGCCCAGATTTATTTTTGGTTGGATAAGCCTGCGCGAATCTTGTAAAATGGTCAATGACGACCAAAATGTACTCATAGCCCCCTTTGCTCTTCTCAAGATGCAAGTAGTCTATACAGACTATTTCCAAGGGTGAGTTAGATCTCAAACTGCTCATGGGTGCACGCACATGGACTGTGGGCTTCTTCTGTTTTATGCAACAGCATTTCTTAGTCACATACTCCTCTATGCATCTTTTCATGTAGGGCCAGTAGAATCTGTTCCTAGCAAGATGAAGTACTCTTTCGGTACCCACATGTCCCATGTGATCATGAAGGTGCTTCAAGACAACAGGCTGGTATTTCAGAGGTAGGACTAACTGTTTTCTCTCTTGTGTCCTCCGGTAGAGGATTCCATCCTCAAGATGTAGCCGGGTCCACTCGTGAAGGAGCTTGGAAGCGGCCCCCTTCACTGATCTCCGGGTATCATCAGTAAGTTTATCATTCGTCTCCTTAAGCCGTATGATTTCCCCAATTGTGGGATCCTCTTTTTGGGCTTGAGACAACTCATTATGACTTAGTTTGTGTAGAGGTGTGTGAGGCTGAAGGACAATGTCAAGGGAGGAGGCGAAGAGAGCAGCCACCCAGGCAACATCTTTCTTCTGGGCTGCTTGGCTTCCCTCCCAGGCTGCATTCACCACATCCTCTGACAACTCCTCTGTGCATGTTGACATGTAGCGGTCAATATCAAGGGGGACACGGGACAAGGTATCCGCATCGGTGTTAACTCTCCCGGGTCTATACTTGATATTAAAGTGGAAATCTGACAGTTCACCCACCCAGCGGTGACCGACTGCATTGAGTTTTGCCGTGCTCAGAATGTACGTAAGTGGGTTGTTATCGGTATAGATGGTGAAGTGCGGAGCATAAAAGAGATAGTCTCTAAACTTCTCACACACTGCCCACTTCAGAGCAAGGAACTCTAACTTGCCACTATGCAAATGATAATTCCTTTCTGCCGGCGTCAGGGTGCGGGAACCATATCCAATGACTCGCAACTTTCCATCCTGCTGCTGGTACAGAACAGCCCCGAGGCCCTGCTCCGATGCATCTGTATGCAGGACGAAGGGAAAGTCAAAGTTTGGATATGCCAGAACTGGAGGATGAGTCAACATGTCAACTAGTCCCTCCAGTGTGCTTTGGTGCACAGAAGTCCACTCTATGGGTGCCCTCGACGACAGCTGGGGCCCTTTGGTTTTACTCTGTCGGGAATGGGCTGATGGTGTCAAGGACTTCCCTTGGAGGAGCTCATAGAGTGGCTTGGCTAACTTTGAGAAGTTCTGTATGAATGATCGGTAGTAGCTCAGAAAGCCAAGAACCCTTCTCAGATCTCCCACAGTCTGTGGTGTTTTGGTTTTTAGGGCCAACACAGCCTCCAGATCTTTGGGGTCGACTCGAACACCTTCAGCAGAGACAAGGCGTCCCACATAGCGTACTTCTCCCTGAAACATTTCACACTTCTCAGGTCGAAGCTTCACCCCGTAATGTTGCAAAGCTTGCAGTACCTTGCGGACCACCTCCACGTGATCTCCAAACGTCCGTGAGTAGCAAAGGACATCATCGAGGTATGGTATACAGCACTCATCCCTCAGAGAACTCAACATCTCCTCCATACTCCTCTGAAAGGCTGCAGGTGCATTAGACAGTCCAAACGGGATCCTCACCCACTCGTAAAGCCCCCAGGGTGTGATGAAGGCAGTGAGATGGCGTGAACCTTCAGCCACAAAGCCCTGGTGGTATGCTTTACCTTGGTCAAGGATGCTGAACCAAGAGTAGCCCCCCAAGGTGTCGAGTAGGTCCCGTATTCGGGGCAGTGGATGTCTGTCCGGCACAGTTTTCTGATTTAGCAGGCGGTAGTCAATGCAGAGGCGTAATGTGCCATCTTTCTTCCGCACACATACAACAGGGGCAGAGTAAGAGGACTTAGATCTGACTATCCATCCTTTGACCAGGAGGTCTTGAATATACTCTTTGACCTCTTTCAAGAGTGGTTTTGGTATTGATGTATATGTCCTCTGCACTGGGATGGCATCTCTTAGATTTATCACCATTTGCAGGCTCGGAATACATCCAATGTCATTTCCATCCCTTGCGAAAACCCTGGACTCCTCATGCAGCATTCTCTTGGCGACCTCTTGTTGTTCCTCCTCCAGGTGATCAAGGTTGACAGGAGGGTGCCACAGTGATGGAGTTGGCTCAGCGAGTTGAGAAGTGACCTCACTGACTGCAACAGAGGACGTTGGTTCATTAGAATGGTCAGCATCCACGATCCTGTCAAAATGCTGCAGGGTGCCTAAGGCTGTTTTCCGGGGTAAGGTGACATCATGTTTGGTGTTATTGCCAACTGCAACTGTGACATAAGGCTTTGCAGGGTTCTGAATCTCCAGCAAACCTGCCCCTAGGTCCAGCTGGTCGAATGGCTGACTGCCTTCATCTGCTTCAAACAACACCAGGCGTTCAGAGGAGTTCATGAATGGGGGAGCTCGGCACCTCACCCAGGCAACTTGGCCAGCAGGGATGACCATGTCCTTTGTACCTGTTCTTAGGCGTCCTTGTGGCATACTTGGCTCCGCTGTCTGTATAAAGCTCACGATCGTTTCTGCTTTTTCACTGGGGACAGAGATGGCATTACGAAGCAAGTTAGTCAAAGTAGGCATCAATTGTTCTGGCTGTCCCTCAATGAGCTGTTCCAACACATTAAAACCAATTAATGGCTTCTCCATCATCAAGCTACTGATTAAGAATGGAACACTGATGGACAGGCTGGGGTCCTCATTTCCTGGTAGATTGACTGTTATGCATGTCCAGCCATCGAATGGAATAAGCTCTCCATTAACAGCATACACCTTTAGCTCATCTATTTCTTCAATGATTTCAGAGATTGGTCGGATGTCGAGGTCAGGCAGATATAGATCTTTCCAGGCACGGCTTATCATGCTAACTTGTGCACCTGAGTCGAGCAATGCAGTCACTGCCAGGCCGCTTAGGTTACACTGTATCAGAGCTTTCTTCCCTATCAGTTTGGCTACAGCTTCACGTTTGGCACTGAGTGGTTCAAAAGAGGATTGAGTAGAGGGTTTGTTATGTTTGTGGCATTTCTGTGTACTAGCTACTTCTGGGGTAATGGATGGGTGAAGATTGGTTTTCTTGCCATCATGACTGAGCTGAGTTACCACCCCTCCAGAATGCTCAGTTTGGGGCTCCATTTCGAATCCGGTCACTGGGTGGCCCGTGACAGTGACCGGTTCATGTTTCCCTGGTTCTTTTGTCTCTTTAGGCAGCCCAGTGCCCTGTGGCCTTCCTCGCCGCAAGAGAAACAATGGCTACAGTCTGGTCGGTTTTGTTCGACACATTTTGGACAGCCATAACTTTTGTCTTTCTTGTTTCTTGCTTTGTTTTGAGGATATTGATTCACTTGCTCTAAGGGTCGTGGCTGACTTTGTTGTTTCATGTCCTCAACCATGCTTGTGAGTTTTTCTACTTTGGCTGCAAGCTCTGTAATTGGATCTGTCTTTATTTTGGATGCTGAGCTCTCTGGCCTGTTGCAAGGTTCTTGGACTGTACTGAGCCCAAGCTGTGCGCTATGTGCACTTGTTGTGGTCTGCCGACGCGAAGACCCAATCCTCTTCTGCCTCTCGCTTTCCTCACTAGTGATCCTCATCACATGGCGTAGTATTGTTTCATCACTCACTTCACTGCTTGCCAGAAGGGGTTTTAGTTCTCTGCGTATCTCACTGTGTTTGTGTCCTAACCCCTGGTAGACTGTATGTAGAAAGACATCTTGAACAGTAGCTGCACTATATTTTATGCTTGCATCTGACAGTTTTGATGTGAAGAGGACACGTTGTTTCAACCCTATCACACGGTAGAGGAACTGTTGTGGTGTCTCGTTTTCCTCTTGTCTAGCACACATTAGCTCCTGAAATAACTCTGTGCTATTTTTCTCTCTCAGGTGGGCCTGGAGGAACCCCTTGAGCTCCATCACAGTAAGATCATCTTTGTTTATTAGCATGTCTTTAAAACTTCCAGGTTTTATTATTCGGAGCACTCCACGGACTATCTCTGTGTCATGGAAGCCTTCTTTGATCCCTTCCTCGATTTGCTTGCAGACATTGTTATAGCTTATGTCTGATGAATGGTCACCAATCTGACCTCCCTGCACTTTAAACTCTCTCCTCTGCAGGTAGGAAAAATCTCGTAGGGAGACCATCTTCTCACTGATGGGTTGCACACAAGGCGAGTTGGTGTGTGATGTGTCACTATAGGACTTGCTAGCCTGTGTTGCTAACAGTGGGGGGTGTTCTAGTGACTGTGTTGAAGATGCCATTATGTTTTGTCTAAGCCTTCGACCAAGCTCCTCATAACTAGTGAGCATTTCCTTTAACTCAGCATTTGTGGTGTCAGATACAGCATTAGCTAACATTGGTGTCACTGGGCTAGTAGGACAAACATTGCTGTCCTGACCAGGTAGAGTAGAGGTGGCTGGAACACTAGGGCTAACTGCATCTACAGCTTGAGACATTTGCTTAGTGGTCTGGGCAGTAGGTACTGTTTGGGAGGCTGCCTGTATAGGTAACTCTGACACATGCAGTACATCACGGTTCTCAACAATAGCATCAATAGCATCCTTTAAAACCAATAACTCAACCATCCCACTGTCCTCTGAATCAAGCAAGTGCTTACTGTACATAAATGAACTGATGTAATCGAAGTAGCCCTCATGGTCTTCCTCCTGTAGCTCGGACGGATCCTGGCCTGGCACTGGACCCACTTCTTTGGCGATGTGAAAGAGCTCTGCTGCTGACAGGGTGAGTAGGCTCTTCCTAATGTCCCACACTAGGCTCCTCCTCTCACTCATCGACATGGCAGTGGCTCCTCCTTGTCCCTCACGATGGGTTACACAGTTCTGCAACAGCTCAGTCTCTGCTCCGGCTCAGCCTTCTACTCCGGCCCACAGCTCCCTGCTCGCCTCAGTCTCTGTCTCGGTCCCAGATGTCATCAATGGATCAGCCCCGGACCAGGAGGTGGCGCCGATCCCGGACGAGCCCCCAAGATTTGTTACGGGTCTCAGAAATGAGCGCCGCAGTAACAAAGAAGAAACCTGTTTCAGGTGGATAAATTAGGTGCAATGAGGACAGCGTGCATCTTCAGTCATTCCAGATTGCGTCTGTGTGTTTTATTAAACACCCAAAATCATAAACACAACATGTTACAACTTTTCTGCTCAACATATTCCAGTATTTTCTTTATATCTGACTCAGTTCTCTTCCTCAGTTCACTTGAGTCCATCTCATTAAGCACATTCCCACAACTTCAATAAACATATTCACTCTGGTCTGTACTTATTGTTGTGATACACACATCTTGATGGCCTTTATGCCAAATAACCTTCAATAATCAAAGTGCAATTTTAAATACAGTATACAACTGCTAAAACACTGCTTTCAAAGCCAGCATCCATCAAAACATTGCAGACTGTCCCTTTAACCAGGGCGTTAATCCTCTGTAATAAGTACAGGCTACTGAAATATGTGAATTAGAAAATGTTTGTTACATCTTTTAACTATATATCTTTAGCAAACAAACTGTCACTGACAACCAGTCTTCAAAACAAACAGTCAGTTTTCAGTTATCGACTTGAAAAAGTGCATATATATCATATAAACCTCATAAGCAATACATGTTCAAACATTTACAGTGTACGGGAGCTCTTATAAACACAAAACGACTGCTCATTGACTGATCAGGCCGATTCGCGGCACACCCTATGACGTCACCGGGAGAAAACTCCGCCAGAAAAGTAACTTTCTTTTTGTTGTTTTTACATGTCAAAACCCACTCATAACACTTTAAACTTCTAACAAACAGAAAACAGACTGAGCATGACCTTATGAGGTAGAAAATTATAGTTCTTCCACAGTTTACCAACCTGTTTCAGGTGGATAAATTAGGTGCAATGAGGACAGCGTGCATCTTCAGTCATTCCAGATTGCGTCTGAGGAGACGGTGAGATGTGCGCTCTCTAACCGGTCCCCGGAGCAACCGGAGTGAATACAAAGGTTCCGCCCTACTGCTTCCAAAACAAAACACATTTTTTACCACTCATGGGTGTAATGAAAATACACTTGGCCCTCATTACTCTTACAACAAATGCACGAAATTATAAAATTGTAAATGTAATTATTATTCTCAATTTTATCACAAAATGTGGTGACACTATTTTAGGTGTGCTACACATACATTAACACCAGCCGTCCAGTTTGACTATCCATCAATTCGTCCATCCATTAATTACATCACGTGACAGCAGTTCCTCCCTTTCAGTCATCAATTGCACATCTGAATCAGTACAACTGTATTCTTCTGTTATCCATTTCGACAAAGGCATCCACAAAGTCCCCAGGATTTAGAACTTATGACCTTCTCGACTCTACGCTCAAAACCCCCAAACTACTCAGCCTGTCATCCGTCATACTATTTCTCAAGTAGGTCTTGATCAGCTTGAGATTAGAAAAGCTGCGTTCACATCCTGCAGTACTAACAGGTAAGGCTAGGGGAATTTTGCACAGCTTAAATAACTCTACAAATACATCCTGATAAGGCCCAATAAAAACTGGGAGTTCTTGTAGACTTTTGGATGAGGGTGAGCCATTTTGCTGTTTTTTAGTCTGTCAATCGTTTGAGCTGAGGAATCTCAAGTTCTCAGTCTTCAATATCACACATACTTTGTCGCCAATCTAAATATGTCACCTTTGTTACAAAAAGTGGCACTCAAATTATACTTCATCTTTTACATTTTTTCAATCTGAGTGAGATGTCTTGATCAAGTCTGGTCTTAAGAATCAGTCACACACAATCACAATTGATATTGGGTTTTTTTTTCATAAGGATTTTTTGCTTTCAGTATACTTGGACAAGACAGATTTGCCCTCTGCTGTAATCACATGACTCAAAAATGCCACTTTACTGTTATTAACTGTAACTGTATTTTTTTTTTTTTTTGGGAAACTACATTTGTTTTTCTTAAAGTGCCAAACAAGAGGTTAACTCTTTTACTTTCACTGAATTAAATGCATTATTGGTTCAAGAGTTTAGTTTGATTGAAATTTTTATTTTTTTTTGCGTTTGCTTTTTCTTAAAACATGCTTTATATTTTCAACATTTATTCCCTTATATCATTTTTTTTGTTCATATTTATTTTCTCATATTCAGATTCACTGTTACGGTTACTATACTCATTTTTTTCACTACAGTTTGAATTGTCTTTTGTCACCCCTTAAAGGCAGTCAAAATAATGTCATTAAATAGATGCATCACATGTTCATTCCATTTATAGTCACTGGTGTGACAGCGCTTTGGGTTGTTTGGCCCTATAATGACACTGGAGAATATGAACATCAGGAAAAAATTAATAACAAATGGCTAAAACCTCATCAATGTAATCCCTTATTCTTTCCTCTGCACTGGAAAATACAATTTTTATTGTGCAAATAAAGTTGCAAAATTGGAATCAGATTGGGGTTGGAATAACGTGCAGATGCACAGAAGCTTTGTGTAAACTTTGAATTTTGTACAATTGCCAATCATTCACTCTCTGACAATCTGGTGCATGTTGAGAAGGATCCAAGTCATGTATTTTTTAGTCATGGAGTTAAAAAAAAACATGGTGAAAATATAATTATTAAATTTCAAGTTATAATTCATATTATCCAGATGCTGCTGTATTGAATTGGTGCAACTGCATGTTTCTGTGGTGACCAGAACTGATGTGTGATGCTCAGGGTTTCATGTGAGTTGAATTAATTTTGACCATATCTCACAGAGTTCCACTGTAATGGTGTAATACTACAGCACATATATGATAATGATATGTGTAAAAAAAAAAAAAAAAAAAAAGACAAAAATGTGAAATTATGAATAGAATGGTGATAAAGGACAGCCCTGGTGGAGTTCGTCTCTCGCCTTGAATGAATCTAGCTGACTACCAGAAATTTGGACCAAACTCCAACCTTGTGTATGGAAAACCCCAAACTCCCAGATAGTTTTTAGCGTTGCGCTAGTCATTTACAGGCTCATGATTTTTAACATTCATATGCGTTTGCCACTCTACACCAATTTTCACTGATTCTTTCAGCAAAGGCTTAAAACATCACCTTACAGCCTTTGTAAGTATACGCCCACTGCTGATGACCGTAATTTGCAATCACACATTTGATTTTTCAGGATAGTAAATCTGCTCCACAGTTCTGTTTTACACTGAAAAAAATAAAATAAAATAAATTAAATGATGCCTTGGCGGCAGTGTTCCTTCGGTACCTCACAAACCTTGCACAGATTTTTCTGGTTCAGTGATTTCTGTTTCAATCTACATATCTGTGTGAGTAATTAAAACAGTGGTTTTATTACTGATAAATTAAGCCTCATACTCATTCTCACTGAATCGCCTGCTTATCTGTTTCTGTGTTTGCACACTGCATAAATGTGCTCCATTTCACACACACAGGCACAATCAGTACAAACTGCGTAGTCCACATCAGCATGGACCAGATGGAAAACAACGCATTGAGTAAGTTTTCTCTTCAGTGGTGTTAAAGGCTAGATAACAGCTAATACATTTAGTAAATGTGACTGGCTCAATAATCAGCTTTGTCAGAAAGGTTTCTGGGAGTGTTTGACAGATAAACTGTTTGTAAAATCAGAATGTGTAAAAATTAAAAGGAAAAAAAGGAACAAAAATCTATCCATCCTTGTGGCATTGCATTTTGAAAGGGCATCAGCTTGTGCACAAATCTCTAGACCCCCCCCCCCCCCCCCCCCCCCCCCCAACTCCTTCTTGGCCAGGTTAAAGAAAGAACAAACCAAAAACAAACAAAAAAAGAAAGATTATATGAGCATGAAACAGCATCATCTGATATATATATATATATATATATATAAAACCCTAACCAGCCAACAACATTATTCTAAATCTTTATATTCTGACTCCCTTTCTGTTGCTGAGTTTTACTGTGTCCTCTTCCCTATTCTGTCTCATCTACTTCCCCTTGCATGTTCTGCTCTGTTGGTTTCTTTCCCAGAGTGCTGGCTCTCCCTTGGCCTCATGCTGTCTATGTTTCTTTCTGTCTCACTGTCTTTCTTGTCCTCCATTTCTCTGAGTTTTATTGGGTGACATGTCCTCTGCCAGGCCTGACTGGTATTGTACAGCATCCTACCAACATCCTTCCTCGCTTGCGTGGACCTTCTGCAAAAAAAAAAAAAAGATGGTGCATTGATGAGGTATTGACTGTGTTTTGGTTAGTGGATAAATACACAGATTAAATGCTGTACTGCATGCTCAGTTGTCTGTAATTTTTTTAGAGATTGTGAAGAAAGGCCAAAAGACGAAAAAAAAAAATTGCACAAGTGACATGCTTTGATATTTAAAGTCAGTTAAGTCTGTGGATATTCTCATTTATCCAGGTAAGTTCCATTCTCGCAACAATTTGTAAGTTTGTCAAAAGTCAGTTAACCAAAGTATGACTTACACTGAGACTGCACATATAAGGTGACTGGAATATGAGTAAATTCCTATCAGCCTCAGCTGTACTCATTGTGATGCTTGTCAAATACTGAAACTCTGAAACACAGCATGTAACAAGTCTAGTCGGTCAATATCAGCATGTCTGTATATAATAGTAATAATGCAACCATGATGATATAAGGATTTGGGTCAAAGCACCACTATATCTGTAGCTGAGAGCACGATTACTTAATCACAATTAGAAACATTTTTCTTCCACTTGCTCCCTTGTTCTCATTACAGATCACAGTGTCATCTGCAAACATCATAGTCCATGGAGATTACCATCTGACCTCATCTGTCAGTCTGTCCATCACCATAGCAAACAAAAAGTGGCTCAGAGCTGATCCTTGATGCAGTCCCACCTTCACCTTTAACTTCTCTGTCACACCTACAGCACACCTCACTGCTTTCTCAGAGCTCTCATACATGTCCTGCTCCACTCAAACATACTTCTCTGCTGCTCCAGACTCCCTCATCCAGTACCATAGCTCCTCTCTTGACACTCTCTCACCTGCTTTCTCAAGGTCTACAAAGACACAATGCAGCTCCCTCCGAACCTCTCTCTACTTCTCTATCAGCAACCTCAAAGTAAATATTAAATGTTTAGTACTCTTTTTTGGCATGGAATCATACCACTGTTCACACTATCCACAAAAGCTCACTTTGGCCCTTAGTCTAGCTTCCACTGCTATTTCCAATAACTTTCTTGTATGGCTCATCAACTTTATTCCTCTGTAGTTGCCACAACTCTGCCCTTGTTCTCAAAAACAATGATGTCTGTTCTCAGACATCATCTCTAAGATCTTGT
>JAGFBZ010001756.1:0-59375 GCA_018398805.1 Hirundichthys speculiger
TGTGTTTGGTGTTGGGTATCTATAGTAGCTAGCTCATATCTGCTACCTGGTGGACAAATGTGGACAAAGCCCAGAGAAAGATAAAGTCTAAGTACAAAAAAATAAAATAAAATAAAGCGGCGTGTCCAACTCTGACAATGGGAGAAACCTCTCCATCCCTGTTCAGAGTCTGACACGATTGTTCCATGTGACCAGCGTTTGCGTTGATGACAATAGCAAGCAGCCAAAACATCTCCTCCATTCTTTGGGACGGTTTTGTGGTTATATTTATATGTTCCTTCATGTCAGCGCTGACAGCAGCAATTGCTTCTCTTTGCTTATGTCTTTCCTTCTTGGCTTTGCGTTAACACGCACCTGGACACCAAACCAGGAAACTTACAGGAGGTCGTCTCGTACAGAGATAATGCACGTCTGCTCGTCGTCAGTTCTGATTAATCAGCTGCGACAGACCATGTTTGATTTAATTAACTGGCAAACTAATTTGGCTTTGATTGGTGTTTATTCATAATCCTGGTTCAGTCCCCGGTTCCTGTGGGTTTAAGGACGTCCTCTGTGGACGCCGCTCGTAGCAAAGGTCACAGCTTAGCAGCAGGCGAAACAATAAATACCTTTAAGAAAATAAAATCTCAGTAAAATCCGAGCAGGTACACAGGAGCCTGGAGCTGATCAAAGGAACTGGTGTTGTTGGTGCATGAATGCAAATAATGTTGTTTTCAATGCAAAATAATGCAAATTTTCCCTCATTTATGATATCATCATCAACTTCTCATGAGTTTACAGAAAACGGTTGAAAGATAACAGTATCAAGCAGAAATCTTTTTGCATCTTCATTCAGGTTAAAGTTTTAATCTTATTTCGATCAGCATAAATCAATTTATTCCATTTAATGAAGAAAAAAAAAAACTAAAACAAATCTACATCTGTTGGGTTATTACACAACTTTAGTGCTGCACAGAAATGTCCTAAATATCAGACGTGGTTCTGACAGGATATGTGACTTTTTCTTTTTTTCTTTTTTGAACCGGTTCCTGGTATTAGAGGAACCTCGACAATTTACTGGAAAAAAGTGAGAAAAATGCAAGTGAAACTACCAAAATAACCCAAATGAGTTGTTTGATTGCTTCAGCTTTCCCCCTGCAGCGCAACACGAGGCCACGTCCACGTCCACAGCTGAAGGACAGCGTTGGGTCCATCTGGACAGATAACGGTGACGTTCTTCACTAAAGTTCTACCTTGTTGCTTTGACACATTTAAGCTGGTGTTATTCATATAGATTTTTGTCACTGTGGATAAATTACACAAAAACAACATGTCGGTCGTCCAACTTTCTGAATTCTGCAGCGTCTCCTCTGGTCTGGAGATGTTAACAGCTGGTTCTGTTCAGTTCGTTTTTGTCTCCTTAAAGAAGAAGAGTCCGGAGCCACACAGGGCTGAGCGGTGATGTACAACTCTGAATCGTGGGTGTGCTAAAGTTTGGGCACCTCGGGTCAAAATCTTTGTTATTTTAAATGGTGGAGTGAGAAGAAAAACTCCAGGAGAACAGAGTTAGGTCGAAACTTTTCTATTGTAATTACACGTCAGCGCCGCTAGATGGAGCCGCACCAACGTAAACAGCGTCACAGTGAGCGCACGCAGCAAGATCTGACATAAAACAAAGGAACCACGTGACTGCGCTGAACAAAGGAGTTTTAAAGTTTAGTTTCAGTCCAGAATTTGTTTTTTACAGACTGAATTATTAATGTTGTTCTTGAAACCAATTATAACTGGACTTTGATGGTTCTGCAGTTATTGACATCGTTAATGCAGTTATTGAACTACAGTGATCCCTCGCCAATTCGCGCTTTAAGTTCAGCGGTTTTAGTTATTCGCTGATTTTTCAGAAATATATAATATAATAAAAAAATCAAGAGAAAATCGCGGAAACATCACAGGATGTTGTGCGCGTTCTCTCACAGCGAAGAAATGTTGTGAGCCAGCCTGGCCCCTTTAAGAAGGTGGCCTTATGGGTAATGGTGTGGCCTTATGGGTAATGGTGTGGCCTTATGGGTAATGTAGTGTGTGTGTCGTGGGACGGCAGAATGAAAACGGGGTTAGATGAAAAGTGTAGTGAGCATCAACAGCAGCCCAGCGTGTATAGATTTACATTCTCTGTTAACCGACAGGAGCCCAACAATACAACCTGTGTGATGTTACAAGTTCCTGCAGTGACACAATAAAGTTCCCGTTCCATGCAGAGAAAACCAGACTGTTTCTGTTGTTGTTGTTAGCATGTTAGCCGCTAATTACGAGCCAAAAATAGCACAATACCAGCGGTTTGTTTACTACGGTTCAGAGACCAGAGGCTGTGAAGGAAACAGAAAGACCACAGTTGAGCCTTTGTCTTGTTTCGCTACTTTTTTGGGGTTTTTAAACATATTTTAAACACATTATTGAGGCTCGGGGGGGCTCAGACTACAGTTCTCGGATTTTGATTTACATTAACCGCGAAAAATAAGGGATCACTGTACATGGTTGTTGCTGAGTCATAGTCTCAGATTTTAAGAGAATACAGTTTATTAAATAGTATTATACTTTGATCTAAAATAACATGGAAACCCTTCAGTATGGTTCCATACTTCCTAAAAGAGATGATATCATTAAAATGTTTAACAATACAGCAGAATGTTATCTCTCTAGGATTTTTTTCTGTAATAATTGTACAAGAAAAGTTGTTTTATGAATAACCTTATTGTCTTCATCATATTTTTATTTTCCTAAAATGATATTTGAAAAATAGGGTCTTCTTATAATCAGAGTATTCCTATATTCGGGCCAGTACGGTCATTTTAATGGTCTTTTCAGCAGGTTCGCTCCTTATTTGAAAAGGTCAGTTTATGCAAATAATCCAACAAAACAGACAACGATGGACCGTTATGTAATTAAGAGATTAAAGTCAACAACAGGCAAGTTACGATAAATTTTCCTGTGGGAGATGGAGATGAGCCTCAGAGAGAAATGATCTCTGGATGCGCAGGAAGTCGGTCATGATTAAAGATATGAATTTAGGATGAACATCTTAATGTCCGACATGTTTTTGATAAGACGTCCAGTGGGAGCATTTGTTTTATTCATGTTGCTGCCAGATGTTCAGAGAAGACACCACGAACAGACGAACGCTGGTAAATGTCAGGAGCAAACGTCACATGGTCTTTGTGCTTCTGCATCATGATAAATATGGAGCGATAGGAGTGCCACATTAATAAATAAATAAATAAATAAACGTGGAAATAAAAAGAGAAATAAAAAAATGTGGAAATAAGAGAAATAAATAAATAAATGTGGAAATATAAGAGAAATAAATAAATAAAATGTTTATGCTGGAAATAACTAATTAAATATGTGGAAATATAAAAAATAAATAAATAATGTATAAAGGGAAAAAAAAAATAAATTCTGTGGAAAATATAAAGAAATAAATAAATGAAAAGGAAAATCATCTTTAATTTTCGTATTGCATTTGCTTTCTTTTTGGCACTCCTGTGACACAGGAAAACAATGACAAACACTTGGTGGACTGAGCTGTCAATCAAATGGCTTGGGCGGGGCTTCCTGTCCAGGATGGATAGTCGTGTTTGGAAGTGATTCCAGCCTGTCAGCTGCTTCTCTGAGCAACTCAGATACCGACTTCATCATAGCACGCGGCTTTTCTGACCCGCGAAAAGCGTCACGTTCACGTCCTCCTCAGCACTGGTGACGTCAGGCTAAACGCTAGCATACATATCTATGAGTTAGCGCCCATACCGCCAGGCAGAAATCCAGTGATCAGGGAACGACTATCCATCCTGGACAGAAGCCCCGCCCAAAGCCATTGATTGACAGCTCAGTCCACCAAGCGTTTGTCATTGCTTTATCCTGTGGTCACAGGAGTGCCAAAAAGGAAAAGCAAATGCAATACGAAATTAAAGATATTTTCCTTTTCATTATTTATTTCTCTTATATTTCCACATTTATTATTTATTACTTCCCTTTATTTCCACATTTATTTATTTATTTCCTTTTATATTTCCACATATATTTATTTATTTCTCTTTATATTTCCACATATTTATTATTTATTTCTCTTTATATTTCCACATATATTTATTTATTTTTTTATATTTCCACATTTATTTATTTATTTTTTTATATTCCACATTTATTTATTTATTTATTTATTTCTCTTTTTATTTCCACATTTATTTATTTATTTATTAATGTGGCACTCCTATCGCTCCATAGATAAAGATCCAAAACTCTGCAGTGAATTAAACTGTCAAGGCAGCAGGCAGAAGGTTTGTTTTTTTGCTTCTTACACGTCTTTAAAAATCATGTGAAATGAGCAAACAGACCCCGAATGACCTGAACGTGCAGGATGTCCCAGTAATAATCCAAATTTACTGATTTGGAAGCTTTTAACAGTAAAAACATAAATGTAAATATTAGGGCTGGGCAAGTTAACGCGTTATTATCACATTAACACATTAATTTATTAACGCCGACATTTATTTTATCGCGCGTTAACGCATGTTACTCACATGCTTTTGTTTTGAAAAGTCTGTTTCTGGCTGCTGCAGAACCGGAAAACAATTAGCAAGTAAACATGAGGAAAAGCTAAAACAGACATGGAGAACGGTAAAAATCAGGTAGCAATATTAACAATTCTGTCAAAAAAAAAATAAAATTCTGGACTGCAACCAAACGTTTGTGGTCATTCCTCCATGTTCCATCAGATCTGCTCCATGTGTTCACTGTCACTGGCACAGATGTGTAATGACAACAGAAAGTCTGTTCCTTCATTATAAAACTAATTCAGTTCTGTGGCTCGTTTTTTAATTTTGTCTAAAATTGAAAAATAAAAAAAACAGGCATTTTTTTCCCATTTTTTTGTGTTAGATTAAAACACAAAAAAACGTAATAAAATGTCACTTTTTAATTTTTTAAATTTTTCATTGACAATTGAAAATGGAAAGAATGATTGATACTCGGATTGATAAAGTTCCTGAACTTTAACATGGACATTTTCATTTTAAAGTTCTCCCAGACGGAGGATTCAACAGAAACAAGGTTATTTGTAACAACTGACAAGTTGAACTCCCCGTTAAAAGTTTCTGCTGTTACCTCAGAAATTACCTGTTTTAATGTTCTGATTGTGCTGACACACAATCATTTTGTTTGATTTTGTTGTGACCTTTACACTACTTTTGCATTCATTATTTGATTTTTCGTATACAATGCGATTAATCGTGATTAATCAGGGAAATAATGCGATTAATCGTGATTAATCAGGGAAATAATGCGATTAATCGTGATTAAAAATTTGAATCGTTGCCCAGCCCTGGTAAAAACATAAATGTAAATACTCCAATCAAGAACTGAAAGATTCTAACTTGGTCCAGAAAGTGTTTCCAAGCTGTGATATTTGGAAATCAGAAGCGTTTATGAGTGTTAAGACGCCCAAAACTTTGCGTTAGGCCCCTACACCGTTTTATCATTTTGAAATGGAGACAGAAAGAAAACGTTATTTGCAATAATAACAATAATAATAATAATAATAATAATTGTGTTGTTGTCCTTTGTCTTTGTCTTTGTCTTCTGTTCTGTGTGTTGCTACTCTGTAAAGCGTCCTTGGGTGTTCTGAAAGGCGCTATATAAATTGAATCTATTATTATTATTATTATTAATAATAGTTTGGAAACCGTATCTTCTTGTACTCACTCTACCATTTACAGTAACAGAAACTTTGACTCAAAGCTGTACAGACACAAGAAAGTAACGAGGGAAGACGAGATGAGGAAGTGACGGACCGGACAGGACCGATCCTGCACATCATCTTAAAAGCCGTTTTACTTCTGCGACGCAGCTGAAGCTGAAGAAGACAAGAGTTCCTTTGTGCTGCTCTGCCAGAGTAACCGGAGTCGTGGCACAGACGGGCGAGCGGTAAGGCTTTCGTTACTGCATCGGATCTGCCGGCGGGAAAAACATCGACCCGGCCTCCTCCTGCAATTTGACACGTTGACAGCGTTACGTAAAACAAACGTTGGCGAGCGCACGCCGCGCCCCGCCTCTCAAAGCCAGGACGTTTGCGTGTTACCTCCAGGACACCAGCTGAAACGGCTGAAGCCTTCGATGCTACAGCCGTCGCAGCTGCAACGCCGCCTACGATGGGACGCAGGGAGCCGGATCTTCACCGGTTTGGGTTTTTTCTTTTTTTGGCTGTGAAAAGTGTGTGACTCTAGGACGACTCGGAGGGGACGGAGGGGACGGCTATAAAACAATCTAGAGTAGCACTGGCACTTGGACATCGATCATCGTCAACAGTGACTAAGCACAAAACAAGAGGGCTGCTGTTCCAGATGGTGTTTTCGTCATCGCGGCGCCTTCGTCGTTCTCCCAACTCTCAGTCTTTCGGTTTCGAGTCCTCTTAGGTCTCCACCTTCCCGTACGTCCCCTCCGGGGGGCGGTACTGCTTGGGGAAGGCCTTGAGCTGGAGCGAGTTGAAGGCGTATTTGCGACAGCCGACGTTCTTCATGGTGTTCTCCCTCCTGCAGCCCTCACTGCGGACACACAAAACAGAGGACTTTTCACTTCGGCGCCGGCGTTCGCTCCTCCGCCGGGGCTCCGTTCGGGGCACTGACCTGCGCATGCAGTCCAGCGCCTGGTAGAAGACCTGCGGGGCCAGGGCGTGCTCCTGCTGCAGCACCTGGCACTGCTCCAGGGTCACGGACATGGCCGTGCGGTCCTTGGCGCTCTTGCAGCAGGTGAAACGCACCCCGTTGAGGCGCCGACATGCCTTTCGAGGAGAATAATAATAATAATAATACATTTTATTTAAAGGCGCCTTTCTGTCACTCAAGGTCACCGTACAGTGTATTAAAACACAGTTAAAAACAAACACAATAAATATATAAAACACAGGGCTAAATGAGACGGGTTAAAATTTCAAAGAGCAGTGGTTAGGACAGTGAAAAAGCCGATTTAAACAGATGAGTTTTGAGTGAGGTTTTGAAAAGAGGGAGTGAGTCCAAATTTCTGATTCCTGATGGAAGTGAGTTCCAGAGCCGAGGACCAGAACAGCTGAAGGCCCTGCTCCCCCTGGTGGTGAGACGGGCAGAGGACCTACAGGTGGATGGAAGCAGAGGGTCTAAGGGCGACAGAGATGAGGTCAGACAGGTATGGAGGAGCGAGGTTTATGGATGGCCTTGAACGTTAGGAGGAGAATCTTGAACTGGATGCGGTGTTTAATGGGGAGCCAGTGTAGCTGCAGCAGAGTGGGTGTGATGTGGTGGATGGAAGGGGTTCTGGTGATGATCCGGGCAGCTGAGTTCTGAACCAGTTGCAGCTTATGGAGGGATTTGTGAGGGAGACCGTAGAGGAGGGAGTTGCAGTAGTCCAGACGAGAGGTGACGAGACTGTGAACGAGGATGGCAGTGGTATGGGGGGTAAGGGAGGGGCAAAGGCGGTTAATGTTGCGCAGATGAAAGTATGCAGACCGGGTGACGTTATTGATGTGGGACTGGAAAGATAGAGAACTATCAAGAACGACACCCAGACTCTTAACCTGAGGGGAGGGGAGGACCGAGCAGTTATCAATGGTAAGAGAAAAGCTGTCAGTTTTGGATAATGTTGATTTAGTACCAACGAGGAGAACCTCAGTTTTATCACTGTTGAGTTTGAGGAAATTTGATGTGAACCAGGATTTGAGTTCTGTAATGCAGTCGATGAGGGAGGAGCAGGGTTATTATAGTTAACGAAAACTAAGACTAAAACTAAAACTAGCAATGAAAAAATATTTCAGTTAACTGAAATAAAAATAAAAACTACAATTAAAAAAAAAACGAAACTAAATAAAACTACAATGAAGGATGTAAAACTAACTAAAACTAAACTGGTAGATAAATTCAGCTTCGTTTTCGTTGTCGTTTCGTTTTCTCCCTCGATTACTGCCATAGAGATACTGCCATAGGATTACTGCTGTCCGCAGCAGCCGCTAGATACCCTCCCTCCAGAGAGGGGCAGCATAGCGGATATAGACCTTTTCGGGCCAGCCCCCCGGAAAGTACCCCGTCCACCATTGCTGGAGGGTGCTACAGAGCGACACTTTCACCGGCTCGCAGATTAACCAGTGTTTTTCTCTTTCTAAAAATATTATTTTTATAATGTCGACGGTCGAGTGGGAATACATGTTCCGTCATAAACTGTGCCAACAATGGAAGAAGAAAGTATGCACGAAGACTGCCTTGTTTGCAGAACAAGAAGTTAGGAAGACGTGGGTGAAAAATATCAACAGAAAGGACTTTGTTCCAAATGAATACAGCCGGGTGAGTTTTCATTAACATTCAATCTCGTACTACTCATAGTCTCGCTGAGAGTCCCGGACGATTCTGGCTGAAAGAACAGCAGTATGAGGCTACTGTAGCCCTCGGCACTAGCACAAGACTATAAATGAATGAATGAATGAATGAATGAATTAGGAGAATGATTAAATAAATTAAATATAACATTAACACATAGCCTAATTTACCGCTCGCGTTAACATTACAGTAGCATAATCTTTATGGCTTGTTGACGTTAGTTATAACCAGCGTTGCAGCGTTCCACAGTTTTTAGTGTTTGATTATGGGAATAGATCATGCTATTTCCATAACCAATCATTAAAAACAGCGATAAACTACCTTCATCTGTAACTGGAGGCCACTGCCTAACATCATCAATCCAAGACATGTCTGCGTTATCAGTAACAGATGCTCCACGCTGCTGTGTTTGGGTTAGTTGGTGGAGCACCGCACACTCCAGTTATGTCTGGGCCACTAGGGGGCGCATGTCGACAATTTTCAAGTCGAAAAGGTGTATAAACTGCTGCATACTGCAAGAAGAAGAAAAACTAAAACTAAGACTAAAACTAAATAAAAACTAAACTGAAACTAGTCAATTCCTCAAATAAAAACTAAACTAAAACTACTAAATTACTTGTTGAACTAACTAAAACTAAACTGAAATAAAAAAGCAAACTGGAAAACTAAATAAAAATAAAAACTAAAGAAAATTTCAAAACTATAATAACCTTGGGGAGGAGGTTGGGAGGTTGAGAGTGGGTTTACTGGAGAGGTAGAGCTGGGTGTCGTCCGCATAGCAGTGGAAATGTATGTTATATTTACGGAAAATATTGCCAAGGGGAAGAAGGTAGATGATGAAAAGGAGGGGCCCCAGGACCGAGCCCTGGGGCACACCAGAGGTGACAGCAGACGGTTGTGATTTGAAAGATTTGAGCTGGATAAACTGAGTGCGGCCTGAGAGGTAGGATTTAAACCAGTCAAGTGGGGTGTGGGTGATGCTGATGGAAGATAATCTACTGAGGAGGGTGGTATGACAGATGGTATCAAAGGCTGCACTCAGGTCAAGGAGGATGAGGATGGTGAGCAGGCCAGAGTCAGCTGCCACGAGGAGGTCGTTGGAAGGAGAAGGAAGGAGGTTAGCGACACAGAGCGTGGGGCTTTTCGATCGTTATGGCGTCACAGAGAAGACGCGACGCTACCTCAGCAGCTTGCCACAGGATCTCCACGTTCTTGCACTTCTTGGCGTTCACGTTCTGACCCAACAGCTTGAGCAAGTCGGGCAGGCCGGTGGTGCTGCGGGAGCGGGGGAGGCCTGAGGAGAGGAAACATCATCAGGAGGGCGTTGGTTTAGGATAAATAACAAAAACGACGTGAGCGTGAAACTCACTGTCCTCCGGCAGGACTTCTTTAAACTGATCGTAGTAGGAGCTGAGGCGACTCAGGTTCTCCATGTTGATGACTTCCTGCAGTGACGTGTCTCCAAACCTGCACACATGAGTTTTGATGATGCATCATTTTACTGCAGAGTACAGATCTTAAATGCTTTGCTGTTACTGTTTCGTTTCCTCTGAAGGGAGGATTTAGGGTGAATTCCAGTTCCTCCTTTAACCCTCAGTCTCAACCCTCAGTCTCAAAAATGTTCGCTCCCGCTAAGTGCTAGCGCTGTCCCAATTCTAAGAAAGTCAAGTTGAGGGACGAGTTTGAGGGCCGTATCGCCCTCAAACTTGAGATTCTCCGGGACCAACCATGGTAGTAAGGGCTACCCAGAAGGCACTGGGTAATTTAGCCAAGACATCTTTGAAAAGGATGGCGACAAAAAAAGCTAGCTACAAACGTAAGTATCTTCGTAGTTTTTTTTTTAAAAGATTTTTTCTGGCACTAGTGGCCTTTATTGACAGTGAAGAGACAGGAAGGGGGAAGACACGCGGCAAAGGGTCGACGAGCCGGGAGTCGAACTCGCGACCAGCCGCACGAGGACTGTAGCCTCCATATATGGGCCGCCTGCCCTAACCACTGCACCACCGGGGCGGCCCAAGTATCTTCGTAGTTCTTAAAGATATAAATCTTACGAAACCATCTTATTGTCTTTGTTTGAGACTTTTTTCATGGATTAACATCATTGTTGCGTAACATTATTTTTTAAAATTTACGATGTTTGCTGCCGGACCGGCGGTCCCGGTCTGCTTCAGGTTACTTGTATACCTTGTTGTGTAGCGATGGAGGACTGAATAATGTATCCTCTATTGCAGTGATTCCCAAAGTGTGGGTCCGCGGCCCCCTGGTGGGCCGTCGTGGGACTGCAGGTGGGCCGTGAGAGGTCATCAAAATTAAACAAATATGTTATAAATCCTCGATCTTTTTAAAATATGTTTTTTATTACTGTAAAATATTGACGACATGATTTAAAAACATTAAGAAATAACAAAACAAACCAGTTAAGTGTTATTCTACCTTCATCTTAACTTAATATGACAAGTGTCACCTTATTTGTTGTCCCCTCACATTAATATCAGAACATGGTTCCTGGTCCTGTATGTTGATCACAGTTGTGATTTAAAGGGTTTCGGTGGGCCGCGGAGATTTTTTGCATTTCAAATTGGGCCTTGGTATTCTGAAGTTTGGGAATGGGTGCTCTATTGTGTTATTTGCTAATATTATTTAGAGAATATACGGCGCTCTTTTCAATGTTATCCCTGTGTCATTTCAGGAAATACAGAGACAACACGGCTCTGATACATTTCAGTCTGAAGACGTAACTGCACTCGAGGGGCGTCCATTTCTAAGCCACAAGATAGACCTGACACTTACTTTAGAGGTTAAGATTGAGGGCCAAAAATTGAGGGTTAAGGACGAGGGTTGAGATTGAGGGTTAAGAGAGGAATTGGAATTGGCCCTTTATGAGGATCAGCACATGAATAATGAAACGTTGCTCTTTAACCGCTCTAAACCTTCATGGCTCAGGAAATATCTTTTTATTTTTAACTTTTTCAGTCAGTGTTTTTAAATTCACCACTAACCTGTAGATTTTTGAAAAATTTAAATTGGGGTGCACGATAATTATCGACCTGATAATTATCGGCCCGATAACAAGAAATTATGACATCATTGCGATAAGTCCGATATCATGACAATATTCCCCAATAACATTTATATTTTGTCAACACAGCAGTGCCTCGCTCCCTCTGAGTCCTTGAATGACCGGCAGTGAATGTTATGTTCAAGTAACGTCGGCATAATCAGAAAAACGATAACTCAATCAGGAAAATCAAGAATACCCCCTCATGCCAGAAAACAACTCGTTAACTCGGTCATCATTTTAGTAGTTGCTGACTTGAATTGATATTCGCAGTATTTTCCCTCATGTTACACATAAAAAACAGGAAAAAATAGAAAAGACTGACTAACAAACGAGGGAACGAAGGAATTTACGTTACACCTCAAATGCAACATGAGCACAGTGTGCGGAAGAAAACAACAAACATGGCGGCGATTGTATGGAACTTCTTTAAAGTTTCCAAAGAAGATAGTTTACTGGTTATTTGTGACAAATGCTCCAAGCGAAGGAGGGAAAATAGCACAAGCTTTAATACGTCAAACCTGATCAGCCACCTGAAACATAACCATCGCTTTTAAAAGTTTTGAAATCACGCTAACGTGAGCTAACGCTAACGTGAGCTAATGTGAGCTAGCCAGCAGCAGAGAATTCACCGGGACTTACACACATTAGTGAGGCTTTTGAAAAATCCAACAAATTTGCCAAAGATGACCCACAGTTAAAGGTGAAACTGGTAGAAGGTAGAAATGTTTGAATCTAACTTGTGTCAGTCCATTAATTTTCTATGTATATTTACTTTTTTGTAAACTTCTGGAAGTCACTTTTTCGGTTAGTAATTCTGATGCATGTATTTCCATCAGTTCAAGGAGCCTTTATTTTTTATATCAGTCAATAATAAACCTTATTTAAGTTAATGTGAGATATCAAATAGGTTTGTTTGATAGCTTTATGAAAATGTTTGAGAGGCTTGACAATAGTTTTTCATTGAAAAAAATAAATATCTGTTCATTTAAAGAGTCAAAACTGTTTTTGATTTTGTTCATAGTATTGATGTAATGATCTTAGGTATATGTGTGTGTTATCGGTTATCGGTATCGGCCTTTAGGAGCTGAAAGTTATCAGCTATTGGTGTCACGATAACAGTTATTGTGGATCCCTAAATTTAAATATGTGGGTCGTCTTGGAAAACAAAAATAAAATCTGTTTAGCTTTTCCTTCAGTTTGTCCTCCACGTCAACAGGCTGGACTCTGATTGGACAGTCTGGAGCTGCTCGTCATCTAACCGGACAACGCGTTGTGTTTTATTGAGACGCGACTCTGTGACGCTCCGCCCTCGGCGACTCACTTCTCGGCCAGCGTCTGCTGTTCGTTGATCCCCACGTTGAACAGAACCGGCTGGACCCGCAGCAGCATCCCGTTCTGGATCTCCCGCGGCAGCGTGTCGAACATGGCCCCGGGCATCGGCACCCTGACGTTGAAGCCGCTCCTGTTGCCCGTGATCACCGGCAGCATGTCCGGGCCGAAGCCCGACGTGGCCTGGGTGACCTTGAAGGTGACGTTCCTCAGGTCCATCACCCCGACGCTCATGTCCTCCAGCATGGCCAGCTCCTCCCCTTAAAGGCAGGAAAGGTCACGACAGAGAAACAACAGTAGACCCTCAACCGCTTCCCTGAATCTGTTGTTGCTTCTTTTTTTGTTTGCCTTTTTAAAATTCAGACACTCTAGCTAATAGTGCTGGGCGGTATACTGGTTCATACTGAATACCGGTGTTTATTTTTCTTATGATATGAATGTTTCATATACCGTAATACCGGTGAGTATGTACTGTAGCGTACACAACGTTGGGAACGCCGCGCGGCGGAACGTAATTGCCGCAGAACATTGTTTGACAGGGGACTGTTTTACAGTTGCACTGGAGGCGCAACACGCTACTAGTTTCTGGTTAAACGGTGATGGATGCTAACAGAGAAAGTCCCGAAGTGGAAGCTCCAGAACGGCAACATGAGACTGAGGAACTTCTTCCTGAACCAGGAGCCGTGGATTTAAAAAAGACGACGTCCAACAAACTACAATAATCTGCTAATGTTGCCGAGCTAAAGTTGTAGCCGCGGGAGGCTACGCCAGGCTGGTGTTGTAGCCTCCCGCGGCTACAACTTTAGAACGTTGTTTACATTGTTTAGTTAATGTTGATTTTTTACAAAATATGTTTTTTCAAGTTGTTTGCAAAATTTAAAAAATAAAAGTGTTCTGTATTTTAACTGCAACTATCATCATTCTGATTCCTTCACTTAATCAGAATAACGAGTGCCACCTCTTTGTAAATAGTATCATTTTGTGAGGCCATGCTAACCTGTATTAATACTAGTGTAGATATGAATGTTTTTCTACAATATTCACTCCTCCTGACAGTAAAATAGGTCATTCTAAGACAATTTACTGCAGCAATTCCTCTAAATGATTAGAAAAAGTGGTTAACACCCAGTTGTGCCTTCAAAAAAATAATACCGTGAAACCGATATAATTTTGAAAAATACCGTGATATAAATTTTTGGTCATACCGCCCAGCACTACTAGCTAACTTTAGTTGCTCTGAATGATGGTTGCTGCTTAAAGACCGGCTAGTCTTCTCCGTCCCACCCCCAGGCATCTCTAGGGTTGTGGAGGAAGAGGAAGCGACCAGGCGAGCGGCGGATCACAGGAGTTACCGTAGGTGCTGAGCAGGCCCTCGTACTGGACCAGCAGGCCGATGGTGTGCAGCTGCCGGAGGAAGCCTGAGTCACAGAGACAGTTCCTCAGCTTGAGGACGAAGCCGCAGATCAGAGCTGTCAGCTGCAAACACACAAACAGCGGCGTCATCATCAACAACAGGCGGAGGCGGCCATATTTGGCCCGAAACTGCACATGTTTGGGGGGTTAATCGTGTTGGCGGAGGAGTCGTCGAAGCGGACAGACCGTCTGGCAGAAGACGACGTCGCGGCGGTACTGCAGGGTGAGGCTCATGGCGATGGTGGGGGCGCTGTCCTGCATCAGCAGAAACACCATGGCTTTCTTCGCCTTGTCGCTCATCAGAGAGACGCAGTCTGTCAGAGTGGCGAGCAGCGGGTACAGCGCGTCGCTCCATTCACCTGCGGACGTATGAGGACGGACCATCAGAAACCTGAAGGGCTCACGTTAAACGGGTCGTAACGCAAGTGCTGCAGATCCTGCTCCATGTGCATTTATTTGTGTGTGTGTTTGCATTTAAAACCCAAATTCAACAGGAAATAATACTGGAATACGAGAGACTGATCCTTTAAGGCAGTGCATGTCTGTGCAAAAAAAACCCTGACACAATATACAGTCATGGAAAAAATGATTAGACCACCCTTGTTTTCTTCAGTTTCTTGTTCATTTTAATGCCTGGTACAACTAAAGGTACATTTGTTTGGACAAACATAATGATAACCACAAAGATTGCTCATAAGAGTTTTATTTAAGAGCTGATATCTTACCATTTTCCATGGTTTTCTTGATTATAACCTAAATCACTTAAGTTTTTACATCAATAGCTATGGCGTTGTACTGCCAAAAACACTGCTTTTATGCATTCAGTGTTTTCTTTTCTGTCTGTTTTAGTCACATGATGACGTTTAGTGGTACCAGGTATTAAAATGAACAAGAAAGTGAAGAGAAAATGGTGGTTTAATCATTTTTTCCATGACTGTAGCTAATACTCCCTGCACACTGTGATAGTGAGCACCACTACCCCCTACTGGAGCATGTGTGCAATTACACTTTATTCCAGTACTGTAAAAAAGAAAAAAAAAAAGCTTTTTTTTTCCCTGGCATCGCACCCAGTGTTGGGCAAGTTCACTTTCTACATGAACTAGTTCAGTTCATAGTTCACAGAAATTTAAATGAACTAGTTCAAAAAAATGAATAGTTCGATAAATAAATAGTTCATTTTTAGTTCATTTAAAAAAAATTCTTTTTTAATGTTGCTGCGAGCAATTATTTGGCAAAATGATTACCACTGCCCATATACTAAACCACCACAAACAGCAATTATTTTACCCATTTTAACTGTCGAAAATAGGGATGCTCATGGTCAACCTTTTAACTGTTAACCGATAACAGTAACTCTAACCGATTAATATTAACGGTCAATTTTGTTTTTAAGCTACGTAATTCAATCAACTCATGGGGGCGTGTCAACAGGTGCAACACATGCCATCACAGCGAAGATGAAGAGAGCAAAAAGGAGTTCTGTGTGGGACAATTTCGACCGGAAAGGGGAGGAGGTCATTTTAAAATTATGCGGTACAGCACTGAAATACTCCAGCAGTACGAGTACAATGCAGTACTGAAATACTCAGGCAGTACGAGTACAATGCAGTACTGAAATACTCCAGCAGTACGAGTACAGTGCAGTACTGAAATACTCCAGCAGTACGAGTACAACGCAGTACTGAAATACTCCAGCAGTACGAGTACAGTGCAGTACTGAAATACTCCAGCAGTACGAGTACAGTGCAGTACTGAAATACTCCAGCAGTACGAGAACAATGCAGTACTGAAATACTCCAGCAGTACGAGTACAGTCCAGTACCACTGAAGAAACAAGCATCCATCACCAGATGATGGAGGACCATCACCCGACGATTAGAGGCTCGTTTTCAGGAGAAGAAAAAGGAAGTGAAAACGTGACTTGCAAGTACTAAGTTGGTGGCTGTTACGACGGACTGCTGGAGCGCGCTAGCAACAGAGAGCTACGTGACAATTACATACGTAATTATATCGATGAGGACTGGAAAGCTAATTCTGCCGTCCTGTTAACACAGAGCATGCTGGGTAGACACACAGCTGAGAACCTCACAGCTAAACTGGTTGATGCAGTGGAGACTTGGTGGAAAAGTGTCCGCATGCGTCCACGACAACGCAACAGCGCAACATCGTGGCAGCCAACTCTCCCGGACTTATCGGTTAACGGTTATTAATCAGGGACGGTCGGACACAAACAAGTTTTTTTTTTTTTTTTTTTTGTACTGCATGCCACATGATTTCTCTTCCCAATCGAACTATTTACATATGTACAAACTTTTTTTTTTGTTGCTGTGGAACTTGCTTTTATTTTTTTATCTGTAAATTAATAACCACAATAGTATTTGTAAGAATAATAATAATAATAGTTGCCTATAATGAATATGAATATTTGGCCCTGAAGGGAAATTTGGGATAAAACCTATTTCCCTTCCCTTATCGTTAGTTCCCTAACGAACTAATTCAAACAACTAAAAAACAATTAGCAGAGCTAGCATACAGTATACAGTAGTAGCCCAAGTTAAACGTGACTAAACTCGAGAGTGACTTGAAGAACTGAGACTGAGGGACGTGGAGAGGAGGGAAAAAGCTCGAGTTGTCTTGCGCGGGGGGGGGGGTTTGGTGCGCGGGGGGGGGGTGTTTTGTGTGCGGGGTGTTTGTGTGCGCGGGGTGTTGTGTGCGTGGGGGGCGGGGTGTTTGTGTGCGGGGGGCGGGGTGTTTGTGTGCAGGGGGCGGGGTGTTTGTGTGTTGTGTGTTTTGTGGTGCGTGGGGGGGGGGTTTGTGTGCGCGGGGGGGGGTGTTTGTGTGCACGGGGGCGGGGTGTTTGTGTTCGCGGGGGGCGGGGGTGTTTGTGTGCGCGGGGGGGCGGGGTGTTTTTGTGTGCGCGGGGGGGCGGGGTGTTTTGTGTGCGCGGGGGCGGGGTGTTTGTGTGCGCAGGGGGCGGGGGTGTTTGTGTGCGCGGGGGGCGGGGTGTTTGTGTTTCGCTTGTTTTGCGGGGGGCGGGGGTGTTTGTGTGCGCGGGGGGCGGGGTGTTTGTGTTTCGCGGGGGCGGGGGTGTTTGTGTGCGCGGGGGCGGGGTGTTTGTGTGCGCGGGGGGCGGGGTGGGGGGTGTTTTTTTGTGTGCGCGTGGGGCGGGTGTTTGTGTGGGGGGGGGGTGTTTGTTTGTGCGCGGGGGGCGGGGTGTTTGTGTGCGCGGTGCGCGGGGGGGGGGTGTTTGTTGCGCGGGGGGGGTGTTTGTGTGCGCGGGGCGGGGTGTTTGTGTGCGCGGGTGCGTGGGGGCGGGGTGTTTGTGTGCGCGGGGGGCGGAGTGTTTGTGTGCGCGGGGGGCGGGGTGTTTTGTGTGCGCGGGGGCGGGTGTTTTTGTGTGCGCGGGGGGGCGGGGTGTTTGTGTGCGCGGGGGGCGGGTGTTTGTGTGCGCGGGGGCGGGGTGTTTGTGTGCGCGGGGGCGGGGTGTTTGTGTGCCGCGGGGGGGGGGTTGTGTCGCCTGTGTTTGCACGTGTTGTCACGCGTCGCCTGCCTGTGTATGTGGTGACACGCGCCCAGTCCGCACACAGAAACTCACCCTGACCGCGCGCTAGCTGTGCACTGAGCCCAGCAGAGAGAGAGAGAGAGAGAGAGAGAGAGAGAGAGAGAGAAGCGCGGCTCGCGAGGCAGACAGCAGCCAAGTGATGGCTTCAAAGCTAGCGGTTTGAGTGCGCGGGAGTCTCAAAATCACCAGAAAAAGTCGTTAGATTTGTCGCTAGTCGCTTTTTACAAATTAAGTCGCTAGGGGGGTCTGGAAAGTCGCTAGATATAGCGGCAAAGTCGCTAAGTTGGCAACACTGCGTTCACGCAAAATATGAACTAGTTGGGAACTTTTTGGTTTTACAATGAACGCGTTCAGGTACGACACTGATCGCACCACGCCCCCTGGGGTGGCGCCCCACTATGAGAAGGACTGCTTGAAGGAAGCATCGCTCTCACCTGGAGACGTTTTTTCAACCTCTGGGCTGCTCTCTACAAACAGCAAAGAGAAAAGGATATTTAGAAAAAAAAATTCCACTTTTCAAGACAAGAGACAGAAGAGAGAAAACCGTAAAAGAGTGATGCACCTTTCTTGGTGCTGCTGGGCTCCTCGTTGGCGAGCAGGAAGACGTCCTCAGAGCTGCTGTCGCTCTGGATTTTGTCCCGCTGCAGCAGCTGGTTTACCTTCTGGATGACGCACTCCAGGCTTTTATCCACGTTCAGCCAAACCTTCTCCTGCACGTGAACACACGTCTCAAATAAACACGGTAAAAAACAAAACCAGCGCAGCGCTCTTCCTCTCGTCTTACCCACTCCTCCTCGTGCAGGTCCGCCTGCATGGAGGCGCGCTTGTTTCTGGCGCCCTCGCCGCCGTCTGGCGGAGCCCCGTGGCGGGAGGGTGAGGTGGCGGCGCGGGAAGGGGAGGTGGGGTGGCGGGAGGGAGAGCGGGACGGAGAGCGAGAGAGAGAGGGCGAGAGGGAGGAGGAGGACGGAGACGGGGTGCTCTGGTGGGTGAACTCCGGGCGGGCGGCCGCCAGGGCGAGGATGGCGGAGGACAGAAGCTTTGAGTCGCAGACGGTCACCAGCTGACGGGCCTATAGGAGCAGAGGACACTGAGTCACGCCGACGGGTGACGCCATCTTAAAAATGACACGTGAGGAGGAGTCAGGGGGCTTCTGGATGTGATCAAACAGACCGATGGGCGGGGCCTGACCTTTTCCGTTAAGATGGCCAGAGTTCTCTCCAGGGCGTTGGCTGACCGCTCCTTGGCAGCGCGGGACAGACGTTCGGTGTAGTAGCACACCTGTGTCTTCAGAGTGTTTATCTGACCAATCAGCTCCTTCGCTTTCACGACGTCCTGATGCTGGTAGGCCACGCCCTTCGAGCCAAAGCCAGCGGAGCTTTGGATGAGCAGAAGAAGACATTAAAGGGAAAGGAAATAAAGTGACTAGGGCTGGGCAAGTTAACGCTTAATTAACTCATTAATTTATTAACGCCGACATTTATTTTATTGCGTGTTAACGCATGTTGCTCACATGCTTTTGTTTTGGAAAGTCTGTTTCTGGCTGCTGCGGAACCGGAAGATAATTGGAAGGAAATATGCGAAAAAGCTAAAACAGACATGAAGAACGGTAAAAATCTGTGAACTTTACAGTTCAGGTAGCAACTCAGGTAGCAATATTAACAATTCTATCTGAAAAAAAATTTCTGGACTTGCAGCAAAACGTTCGTGGTCATTCCTCCATGTTCCATCAGATCTGCTCCATGTGTTCACTGTCCTGCTGTTCTCTAGCTGGTTACTGCAGTGCGGCTCCATCTAATGGCTCAGATGTGTAATGACAACAGAAAGTCCAGTCCTCCATTATAAAACTAATATCAGTTTCTGTGGCCCGTTTTTAATTTCGTATTTTTGATCCAAGTCTAAAATTGAAAAATAAAAAAAACAGGCATTTTTTTTTCCGTTTTTTGTTTTTGTTAGATTAAAAACTAAAAAAAACGTAATAAATGTCACTTTTAAATTTTTTTTTTTAATTTTTTGGTTGACAATTGAAAATGGAAAGAATGATTGATACACGGATTGATAAAGTTACAGAACTTTAACGTGGACATTTTCATTTTAAAGTTCTCCCAGACGGAGGATTCAACAGAAACAAGGTTATTTGTAACAACTGACAAGTTGAACTCCCCGTTAAAAGTTTCTGCTGTTACCTCAGAAATTACCTGTTTTAATGTTCTGATTGTGCTGAGACACAATCATTTTGATGGATTTTGTTTGTAGACTTTTTTTTTTTTTTTAAATAAAAACAGGATGACATTAATGCCCTGGCAGTGGCAATAAGCTTTATTTTATTTTACATTTTTTAAGATGAGATTTACACTAAATATGTGTTACTGACAAGTGCTGATGTTAAAAGTGTTTGAACAACAAATGTTATGACACTTTAGTTCATATTGCAGCAGAACATTTAAATAAAAGTGACCTTTACACTACTTTTGAATTCATTATTTGATTTTGCGTATACAATGCGATTAATCGTGATTAATCAGGGAAATACTGCGATTAATCGCGATTAAAAATTTAAATCGTTGCCCAGCCCTAAAAGAGACAGATTTGGTTCGGGTACATGCAGGAAACGACGTGCGAAGTCTCACCTCTCGTCCTCGTGAGTGCTGGTTGACGGGAAATAAAACTCAATCAGCTCGTTTAAATCAAACACGAGAGAACAAGATTTCAACAGGTGATTTCCACCGCAGCAGTCACTCACTGTTTCCGGGCTTCTTCCAGCTTGTGCAGCAGTTTTCGGAGGCCGCAGCCTTTAAAGCCTTGATGATGTGCGGCGGGAGCGCCGATGGTCACCACGTCGTACGTCCAGTCTGATTGGAAGACAGGAAAAGCGATGAAAGTGATGAGGAGGGCGTTGAATCAACTGTATTAAGTTACCGGCGCAACGGTCAGCAGACGGGGCACCGACCGTAGCCAGACTCCCCCTGAACCCTCATCCTCTGGACGTGCAGGTTGGTGGGAATGAACTCCAGCTTCCTCTCGGCTTTCAAGGTGCTGGACTTGAATGAAGGACCTGCGGGACAGAAAGACGGAAAGAGTTTACGCTGCTGAAATCTGAAAGAGAGTGAAGCGGCCGTGGATGTTGGAGCTTGAACGGGAAATACGGATTTTTACACACAGTGGTGGAGGCTGAACGCTGGACGGGTGGAGTTAAAGCACTGCACCTCAAAGGCTCTGGGTAATCAGGAGTCAGTACCCCCTAACCCTAACCCTAACCCTAACCTAACCCCTAACCCTAACCCCTAACCCCTAACCCCTAACCCCCCCTAACCCCCCTAACCCCTAACCCCTAAACCCCTAACCCCTAACCCCTAACCCCTAACCCCCTAACCCCAACCCCAACCCCTAACCCCTAACCCTAACCCTAAACCCCTAACCCCTAACCCCCCTAACCCTAACCCCCTAAAACCCCTAACCCCCCCTAACCCCTAACCCCTAACCCCTAACCCCTAACCCTAACCCTAACCCTAACCCCTAACCCCTAACCTAACCCCTAACCCTAAACCCTAACCCTAACCCTAACCCCCTAACCCCTAACCCCTAACCCCTAACCCCTAACCCTAACCCCTAACCCTAAAACCCCTAACCCTAACCCCTAACCCCTAACCCTAACCCCTAACCCTAACCCCCCCCTAACCCTAACCCTAACCCCTAACCCCTAACCCCTAACCCCGAACCCTAACCCGAACCCCTAACCCTAACCCCTAACCCCACCCCTAACCCTACCCCTAACCCCTAACCCTAACCCCTAACCCCTAACCCCTAACCCCCTAACCCTAACCCTAACCCCCCTAACCCCTAACCCCTAACCCCTAACCCCTAACCCCTAACCCCTAACCCCTAACCCTAACCCTAAACCCTAACCCTAACCCCTAACCCCTAACCCCTAACCCTAACCCCTAACCCTAACCCCTAACCCCTAACCCCTAACCACTAACCCTAACCCTAACCCTAACCCCTAACCCTAACCCTAACCCCTACTAACCCTAACCCCTAACCCTAACCCTAACCCCTACCCCTAACCCCTAACCCCAACCAACCCCTAACCCTAACCCTAACCCCTACCCAACCATAACCCCTAACCTAACCCTAACCCTACCCTACCCCTAACCCCTAACCCCTAACCCCTAACCCTAACCCTAACCCTAACCCAACCCCTAGCCCCACCCCCCTAACCTAACCCTAACCCCTACCCAAACCATAACCCTAACCCTAACTCTAACCCCTAATCCTAACCCCTAACCCTAACCCCTAACCCTAATCCCTAACCCTGCTGCTCAGACTGCGTCTCTGCAGGCTTTTTTTTTTTTTAATCTAAATGCTAACATCCAAACTTTTGATGTCAAATTTAATCCTGGGGTCCTGGACAGACTTCCTCCTGACGTTCGTCAGGCCTCTTTGGTGGTGGAGCAGAGGTTTGATGTGAGTCCTGTCTCTAACCTTTGTACTCGTGCAGGTCACTTATGGTCTCCTGGTACGTGAGGATGATGGTCTGGTACTGGGTGATGATCTGCCTCCTCAGGTTCTCCCAGCATGGAGACAGCTCTCCCAGTTCCTCCAGCTCACACACCCTGTGGATCACACACACACACACATGCAGAATAGCTGACATGACGAGCCTAACAGATGCTTTCAGGTGCACGTGACACCCACTGACAGCAGGGGGCGACTTGTGACTCGTTAAAAAAATCTGAGAGAATAACTACGCCTGTAAATGTAACGTGGAAAAATTAATATATAACGCATACCTCCAGAAGTCCATGTTTTTTTTTTTTTAAATGTTACTTTAGATTTATTTCTTTTTTTATTTTTGTCTTGTAACATTGTTGGATATTTTCTTTTCTTTGTGTATTATTTTTGGAGCTTATGTTATTATTCCTGTTAGTTTAAAATTTTTATTACGTGTCTTTCCTACTACCCATAATAGCAAATCCTTCATTCGCTCCTTCTCACTTAGATGGCTCCCTTCTTGCATGCAAAGGACCTGGGAATTGGTTGTGTAGGTGACCTATACCTAAAAAGAGCGTTTGCATCCTTCCAGCAACTCAAGGAAAAATATGATCTCCCACAGTGTGACTTCTTTAAATACCTGCAGGTTAGGAGTTATGTGAGAACACATCTCCCTGGATTTGAGGGTGCGGGGCCGGACAAACTGGATGGCTGTTTAAAATATTCCACCTGTTCTAAAGGTATAATCTCTTGTCTGTACAATAAGATCCATGGTATAGCCCCAACTGCAACTAATGCAATTAAAGCAGAATGGGAAGCTGAACTGGGTGAGCAGTTATCAGAGGATATTTGTAATAAAAGCCTGGAATATATACATACTTGCTCAGTTAACGCACAATATCGTTTAATATAATTTAAAGTTTTGCATAGATTGCATTATTCAAAGGCAAAATTACACAAAATATATCCAGAAATTTCATCTCAATGCGATAAATGTGGTTCACCAAATGCAAACTTATTGCACAGTTATGTCCTGTGTCCCAACCTGCATAACTTTTGGTCAGGGATATTTAGAATATTCTCAAAGATGTTGAAGGTGGAATTAGAACCAGACCCAGTGCTAATCACTTTAGAGATATCAGTAGGAGTGAGGAGACTACAGGTAGCTCAGAAATGTCTGTTATCTCATGGACTTCTCATTGCTAAAAAGCTCATTCTTCTTTTTTGGAAGAAGAAAGAAGTGCCCACTGTTAAACAATGGCTCGCTGAGTCAATAGAAACTCTGCATGTAGAAAGAATTTGTAAAAAAGGTCCATAAACTGCCTTACTGGACTCCCCCCTAAATTGGTACATTCCAGCCTCAGGATGGCTGCACCAGGATTATTCCCTCCACACACCGCTACAGTTGGTATGGTCCAACTCCGGTGAATCCGCGGCAGTTTGTGCAGAGTGAAATAGGGACAGAGAGACTGAAAACCTGTTGCACAGTTCAGTAATAGAAATTATCCTTTCTGTGTGTATATTTTCCATTGTGTGCGTCCACTGAACTGTGAGTATGTCTACTGCTGTTCTAGCATAATGTTACTGTTAATTTAGTTAAGTCTGCTAGTTTGAATGTTTACAGACTAATTAATGCATAGTGTGTGATGCCAGCTTCAGTTTCATGTTTCATGCTATCTGTTAGCCAATTTCCCTCCTTAAGTGCCTTGTATGTGCCTATAGCCTTTAACAGTGTGAAATGTAGCCATGTACATTCTAAATATTGATTGTATATGAATAGCTTGCTCTGGTTGAGAGATATTCTTGTTAATTACATATAAATAATTGGGTTTAGTGTCATATTTTCATAGTTTAAGCACGACAGTCAGCTCAGTTAATTTATTACTTTATTAATGACACATGCATCTTTGTTGTTCCCTTTTCTTTATAGAAACCACACACACACACACACATACGTGCCTATACACACATGATAAGAGTGCAATATTTACCAGCATGCACAGTTGTACACCCTGTGAAGAACCTCAATAAACCATCTAACTGGGACCTGATTCAGTCGTGATTTGACCAGTCACAACAGTGGTGGGAGGTGATTTCCGGAACCTGAGTTTGAAAGAAGCCAAAGTCAGCCGTTCTTTCTTTTAGAATTAGATTCTTTCTGAGAGATAAACTCGGAGAATTTGATAAGATTTGGCACCCCTTAATCTCCTATTTGAAAGGCTAAACTAATTCATATCCTGTATATGAACTACACTATGTGTAACATTAGGTAACACTCCAGGGAAGGGTTGAGATCCTGGGTGGGAAGATGGGTGGGTCAAGGTGTTTTTTTTTTTTTTTCTATCTCTTTTCTTCTCTTCAACTTATTTCTGTTTATGTTCTATGTTCATTTTATCTTGTGAGGATTATCTCTTTTTTCTTTTTAAACAAATGATGAATAGCCCGCCTCACTGTTGTTCATACTGTATCTGATAAAAAGGAAGAGAAAATGTTTCTATGGCTACCATGTATCATGATGCCGCTCTTCACAATAAAAAAATATTTGAAACAAAAACAAAAAACAAAATACAAAAAAATTTTATTACGCTCTGCGCATTGTGACGTCATCAGCCGGCGCTGCGTTGTGGAGGAAGGTGAGTCAGCCCGGCGTTCTCTTAAACATGCATTTATTTTGAGGGAGATATTCTGAAAGGGTTAACCATTGTTCTTAGTTTGAGAACAGAGTAGTTTAGAGTCTGTTGAACCGCAATTTGCGAAGTTTTGACAAGAATGGAGTGTTTTTGGCGGACTTTTAATTTCAAGCTAACAGTCTTGGCGGTAACGCGCCGACATCAAACGCACCGCGGCTCTGCACTGAGTTTTCTTTTCATGTCGTTTTCCTAATCTCAGGCAGGTGTGTCATGGTCGTCGACTGTTCAAGTAATGCCTCTGTAATACTGTACTCCATTTTGTCCAGGTATGTTGTGCTCCCATGTTTATTTCTCTTTTCATTTTTTTATTGTCATTTACATTAAATATTTCTGAAAAATGTTGGTTCAGCCAGTGGTGTATTTAAAGGAATTGTTTTGTTTACTGAATTGTATTCACGTTTCAAAAATGTAGAAAATCCTCCTGATTTCTAAATCCTACCTGACGGCGTCTTCCTCCAGCAGCAGCTTGACGAACTGTCGGGGGACGTGCAGGGAAAGGACACTTTCTGCCATCTGCTCCAGGATCCGCAGGTGGTTACCGTCCGTGGTGGGGAAGCGGTACGTCCGCGACATGACGCCTCCAAACACTGACACGGGCGAGAGAGAACAACGGGGCGTCGCCATCTCGTGCACATGTTAAGATTTTCTTAATGAGCACATCGGAGGAGCTGGGAGGGTTTCACGAATCAGAGGTGACGTAAAAGAGGACAGATCGAGACTAGGGATGCGCGCGATTAGTCGTCTAAACGATTAAACGTCCGCCCACTTTCTAGTCGGCACCAGAAATATTAGTCGTTTAAACCAATTTGTGTTTTATTCATGTACAAGGACGCTTAACTGTCATACAGCCGCCCGCCACTAGTCGGAGCTACAGAGCCGTCAGACAGCAGCCCCCCCTCCCCGCGGAAATGCTCGAGTAGACTGGAGTTTTAAAACGGCACGGTGGGAAGATAGTCTCGCTAAACCAGCGCGGTTTGGCGGTACTTTAATCTAGAAAATGAAAACAAGGTAGTATGTAGACTGTGTCAGAAACAACTGGCATACAATCACTCGACTGGAGCAATGAGCAACCACATTCAACTCAAGCATTTGGATGTTAATCTGCACGAGACGACGGCTGCTGATGCTAGCGGTGCTGATGCTAGCCGTGCTAATGCTAGCGGTGCTAGCTACACATGTGTTTTCCCGTCCGGTCTGAGAGATTTTAGATGTTTGTTTAATTTTACACTCATATTGAACTGCGCATAGAGCTTAATAATTCAGCAGCAATTTATCTTTTTTAGATGTTACATTATTGGTTAACTTTAAGTGAGTTTTTTTCGGATGTGCAGGGTTTATATTCATACTGCACGGCGCAAAATGCTGCTCGTTTCGGTTGAAATGTAATTATAAATTAGATGTTTTATTAACTTGAAAGTGAACTGAAGCAATAATTTTTTTCGGATAATCTGCAAGATTCAATGTGTCAGAGGCAATTTATTTATTTTGGTGGTTAACGTTTGACTGAGTTGCCTTCATGTTCACATTCATTCATACTGCACGGTGCAAAGTGTCTCGTACTTCAGCGGCATTTAAAATCCGACATGGTTGTTGAACATTGTGATTAAAGGCTTAAAGAACTCTTGTTTTTTTGGGACAATGTTTCAAATTCTGTTTCGATGTTTCAATAAATTGTGCTAAATTTACACTGTTTTCTGAGTGTTTTCCTTTTTTTTTAGACTAGTCGACTAGTCTTAATTAAAATTTTCGTTTAGTCGACAGGGAAATTAGTCGCCAGGAACATCCCTAATCGAGACGGTTTGGACACTTGAGGAGGAGGGACAGTGAATAGAAAGACGCTGGAGATGAAGAGGAGACTTCTGGATGTGGTAAAGGAGGACATGCAGGTGGCAGAGGAAGACTTCTAAAGAGAAAAGGTGAAAGAAGAAGAAGAAGAAGAAAACACTCACTCACCTGCTTTCAGCAGTGGGTCTTTACATAAAGATGAAGACTTGGATTTGATGCTGACGGATCCGGTAAGGCTTTCATCGACGGGGAGAACCATCTGGGACGAATACAGGAAAACCGTGATGTTCACGAAAACGCTTCACACCTCCAGCACTTCTGAGTGATGTCACCGTATTTTTATGTTGTGGGACACCGTTTAACTTTAGTTCTCACAAACAATGCATGAAGCTGGTCTGGTCATATCTGGATGATTAACACATTCAATTAAACAAAAACCATGAAACCTGAAGCGCTGCGGCTCAGAAAGACAAAGATTTAGCAAAGATGCCGACTTGCTGCTGCTGATTCTGTGAGCTTCTGCCGCAGAGACACGAGACGGGACGAACCGACCCTTTGTGACAAGCAACATTGCTGAATAAAACGGGCTGTATCTATAAATGTGAAGCTGAATATTGTTACTACTTTTCACCAGGAGGTGGCGGACATGTGCGCCTGTAATCTGAGAACCATTTTAGGAGGTGGCGCTATTCAAAGTTTTAGCGTAAAATGAGTTTGAAAAACATCCTCCGGCGCAGAGTTTCTACCACTGCTGCAGTCGGTTTACCGTCCATTAAGTACTTTATCAGGTTCTGGTTAACTCCGATTCAGAGGAGGAAGACATTCAGTCGTCCAGTGAAGCAGAAACTGACATTAGTAGTGAAGGCGAGTCGGCGCGTCATAGTCCACAATCAGCGCATCGTATATTGGATGTTTCACCTCAGCGTGGTCGGGGTGGAAACATTCTGCGATCAACAAGCAGGTCGAGGTGTCGGGGGGGGGGCTCATAACACCGCAAATATGGAAAAATGTAGCGGGGACGAAAACAACCGCGGTTGTCCTGGCAACGCGGGGAAAAAAACACACTGCTAATGGCGCACAGGAAATCAGGTGATGATGATGATGATGATGAAGAGGAAGAGTATGGAAAGTGGAGCCTAAATTTTGATGAACCTGTTGGTTTTTGTGGAGACGATCTGACAGATTCTGAGCCAATTAATTTCATCCTTTTTCCAACTGATGAATTCTGGAGCTCAATCACCAATCAAACAAATAGAAAAGGCCACAAGTTCTTTGAAAGGGAAATATATTTTATGATGTGATTGTCCCTGAAATGTAAACTTTCATTGTTCATGGGGTTTGAGGAAAAATCTGAAATTAAGGACTACTGGGCAGGTTTGGGCAGGTGATGTCACAATAATCAAAATAGATGATAAATCTACTTCCATTCCAAATTTTGGTTCATACTGAAGATATTTCTCATTTACAGTATATCTTTATCTCAAACCACTTTAAAGTTATAGCCTTTTGAAACCTTGATATCAAAATTGAATATTTTCCAATATGGCCGCCACCTTGTGTCATAGTGACACAAGGTGGCGGTATAATATGCAAATTAGATTAATAATTTCACTCCCATCACAAACTTTGAGTCATACTGAACAATTTTCTCACTGACAGTAAACCTTTATCTAAAACTGCTTTCAAGTTATAGCCTTTTAAAATCTTGATATCAAAATTGAACATTTTCCAATATGGCCGCCACCTTGTGACGTCATAATCTGCAAATTAGATGAATAATTTCACTCCCATCACAGACATCACAGAACAATTTTCTCATTGACAGTATACCTTTATCTCAAACTGCTTTCAAGTTATGGCCTTTTAAAATCTTGATATCAAAATTGTATATTTTCTTGAAAAAGCTCCGGCGCTTAAAGGGTTAAGTTTTGTGACCATTTCGGTCTGTGGGACATCAGCTGACGGACTTCTGTTGGTTGAGTTCACCAGATGTTCACTCACGCTGCAGGTTTTCAGGGGTTTTAGCAGTTTAGAGCTAAGGTGCTTCGTGCTTTGACGGCGTATGAATGACGGCTCCATGAGCTCCGGTTCAAGGGTTAAGAAGCCGTACCCTCTCGCCCAAACGGTCTGCCTTTCGTTCGAAATGCAACTTGGATGACGCGTCAATTATCAGAACGGCTGCTGATGAACTGAAACTTAAAAAAACAAATGACGTGATGACTCACCCTTCCGTTGACCGTGTCCCCCCTCTGTAATCTCGCCACCGGCGTCCTCTGCTCTCGCTTCTCCTCTATCTGCCACGCGATGACGGTGATGTTGCCCACGCGCTCATTCTCCGCTGACCTGATAGGCAACGACACCGAGTCAAGTCCCTTCAGGTCAGTGGTGACAGGCATTTAGCACGATGGCTCTCAACGGTGAGTGATTATGAACGATTAAGGTATTTTCTTCTCACATGCAACCGGTAAATGATCTCCATGAACAAATCCAGCAGCAGCAGAGCTGCCAGAGAGACGGCGGTCAGATCAGAGCGGATTATGACAGCTTCAGGAGATTAAGATTAAGACTGCACGACCAATCAAAACGCACACAAGCACGATTACGATCTAAGATTTTAGTATCAAAACTAAAACATGGCAGAAAATAATTAAAATTCAAATACAAAATACTTTATTAATCCCCCAAGAGGGAAATTCAAGTTTCGGTACACCAGTAAAAATCTGGTGTACTAGGGGAGCTGCTAGCATCCAGCGCTCCTTTTCATGCCAGGTCCGTGATCCGAGTGCTAACACCAGTTAACAGCCGTTAAAACAGTTAACAGCCGTTAAAACAGTTAACACCCGTTAAAACCAGTATATCTCCATAATGATGACCAGTGAGATATCTCCAGGTCAGAGGAGGAAACACCGATGAACCAGACCGTCTCCTCTGGGAAGACTGAGCTCCATTCAGTCCGGCGAGCGACGGAGCCGACCGTCCCAGAGCCCGGTTCATCATGCGGACCGGACCAGGCCGTTGTCGTCTCCCCCGGCGGTGCTGGGCCCCACCAGGTCACCAGACGGCCCCTGCCAGGTCAGCTGACCCATCCGGCGTGTAGACAGCTGGACAGGGGCAGCACGCCGCCGCTACGTCGGGGGCTCCCGTCCCGGCTCCGTGACGCTGCAGCCCGGATCCAGTGGGGTGGTTGCCGCGGGTAGCAGATCAGGGCTACTTAGCTTAGCTTTCCCGAACCGGCCTCCAGCGACACCGTCCATGTCCGCGGCGGCAGGTCTCCACCAGCCGCAAGAGGACCGATCCGCCCCCTGCAGACAGTATGTAGACATCCGACCGCAGATCACCACAAACCGGCACAAACTGCAGCATCCAGCGTCCAGCGTCCAGCGTAGCAGAGACAAGTCCCGGAGCAGCAGCGAGAAGCGTCCATGCCAGGCGTCGTCCGGGCAACAAGTAAGAAAAGTAAAATAAGAAAAACTAAGAAAAGTGCAGGCAGCACAACATACAGTCATGGAAAAAATGATTAGACCGCCCTTGTTTTCTTCAGTTTCTTGTTCATTTTAATGCCTGGTACAACTAAAGGTACATTTGTTTGGACAAACATAACGATAACCACAAGATTGCTCATAAGAGTTTTATTTAAGAGCTGATATCTTACCATTTTTCCATGGTTTTCTTTCTTGATTATAACCTAAATCACTTAAGTTTTTACATCAATAGCTATGGCGTTGTACTGCCAAAAACACTGCTTTTATGCATTCAGTGTTTTCTTTTCTGTCTGTTTTAGTCACATGATGACGTTTAGTGGTACCAGGTATTAAAATGAACAAGAAACTGAAGAAAAAATGGTGGTGTAATCATTTTTTCCATGACTGTATTTGTGGTGAACGAACTGAAACGAACTGTTGACCTTCAGTATTCCCCGTCGAGATAATGGATGACGTAGACGGAGGAAGGGTCTTCACGCATGATCATTACAGTTAGCTGCAGTTAGCTGCAGCTGCATCAGGATCAGTGCTCCATGACCAGAGTGAAGGTCAGCTCTGAGTGATGATCAGTAGTTCAAACCACCAGAATCAGGCTCAATGGGTCTCAGAGCAATGACTAACTCTCCCTATCAGCTGCTCCCTTCAGAGGTCTCCACAGCCAATCATCTGCCTCCATCTAACCCCAACTAACACCAACTAACTTCTTCTCCTCTTCCTCTACATCCTTAAATCCTCTCTTTGGTCTTCCTCTAGACCAGGGGTGTTCAGTTAAACGTCACCGAGGTCCGGTTACTAAATTTTGCCTAAATAGAAGGTCCGAGCCAAAGTACGTATTTTAAAAAAAAGTAACTAATTTTTATTTTAACTTCAAATGCAGGAAATATTCCAACATATTCCATATCTTTTGTCATAAATAAAAGCAGTCCCATGCATTTAAATAAGTTTAAGGCTTTTATTTCAAATCAACCAAAAGTGAAACCTCAGAATAAAATCAATAATAGTTCAAGTCCATGTCTGAAGAATTAAAGGCCTCTGCAAGTAAAAAATTAAACCCTGAAAAAACTAAAAAGTGCAAAAAAGGGTGTTGACTTTTTCATAAAACATTTTTCTTTGAACTGTCCTTTCTTCTTGAATTAAAGGCCGCTTTAAGTAAAAAAGTTAAACTAAAGTACATTCATGAAACATTAACTAAAAAGTGCAAAAGTGCACTTTAAATCAAAGCCACGGTCTCAGAGCTGACGAGGCCGACAGGCTTCAAACTGCCGACCGAGAGTATAAATACTCTGCTGTCCGTTCGTCTTTAAAACAACAGTTTTTAGTGTCTAACTTTCTCTTTTTCCAGCTAGCCATGATGTCCTCGTGGTATCTACTCTGCTTTCTTCCTGCGCTGTTGCTAACGTCAGTGCTTAAATTTGTGCTCGTGTGACTGATTTTGGGTTTGCTGGGAATAATGTAGGGGTGGTTTGTTTTGGGGGTGCAATGAATTCTGGGAATCTAATCTTGATTAACACATGTATTAAACAAAAACCATGCCGTCCAGGCTACGTCTAGCTATCAACTAGATTACCGTATTAACTGTAGTAACAGCGTCCGCTGCTACTGCTAGATTACCGTATTAACTGTTGTAGCAGCGCCCGCTGCTACTGCTAGATTACCGTATTAACTGTAGTAGCAGCGCCTGCTGCTACTGCTAGATTACCGTATTAACTGTAGTAGCAGCGCCTGCTGCTACTGCTAGATTACCGTATTAACTGTAGTAGCAGCGCCCGCTGCTACTGCTAGATTACCGTATTAACTGTAGTAGCAGTGCCCGCTGCTACTGCTAGATTACCGTATTAACTGTAGTAGCAGCGCCTGCTGCTACTGCTAGATTACCGTATTAACTGTAGTAGCAGCGTCCGCTGCTACTGCTAGATTACCGTATTAACTGTAGTAGCAGTGCCCGCTGCTACTGCTAGATTACCGTATTAACTGTAGTAGCAGAGCCCGCTGCTACTGCTAAATTACCGTATTAACTGTAGTAGCAGAGCCCGCTGCTACTGCTAGATTACCGTATTAACTGTAGTAGCAGCGCCCGCTGCAACTGCTAGATTACCGTATTAGCTGTAGTAGCAGTGCCCACTGCTACTACTAGATTACCCTATTAACTGTAGTAGCAGCGCCCGCTGCTACTGCTAGATTACCGTACTAACTGTAGTAGCAGCGCTCGCTGTAAACATCCACGGTCGTTCAAAACCGCTCTCTGAAAATGACACTACTTATTTTTTGCATTGGTCCAGACAGAACCATCTCCCGGTCCGGATCCGGACTGGAGTCCGCTGTTGCGTGACCCCCCCGCTCTAGACCTCCTGCCTGGTAGTTCCAGCCTCATCATCCTTCTACTGATATATTTACTGTCCCTCCTCTGCACGAGTCCAAACCATCTCAGTCTGGTCTCTCTGTCTTTCTCTCCAGAACATCTAGCATGTCCTGTCCCTCTGATGTCCTCATTCCTGATCATGTCCGTCCTCATCAGGTTACCTTCATTCCTCTCCTCTCCAGGTCAGACCTCCACCTCTCTAGATGTTCCTCCATCTGCTACCTGCTCTCTCTGCAGATCACGATGTCATCTGGAGCTTCCTGTCTGACCTCATCTGTCCGTCTGTCCATCACCATAGTAACAAGAACAGTCTCAGAGCTGATCCTTGATGCAGTCCCACCTCCACCTGGAGCTTCTCTGTCACACCTACATCTCACCACTGTCTTCCAGCTCTCATCCATGTCCTGCACCTCTCTATCATCCTTCTCTGCTCCTCCAGACTTCCTCCTCTCAGCTTCCTGTCATCTCCTTCCTCAAGGTCTACAAAGACATGAGGCAGCTGTCGCACTCCTTTCTTCTGTCCTCAGTCCAGCTTCCACTCCTCTTTCCCATAACTTCACTGTGTGGCTCATCAACTTTATTCCTCTGTAGTTGCAGACCAGTTAAAAAAATAAATAAAATAATTTAAAACCAGCGTTCGGGAACATTCAGCAGGGGAACCTTTCAAGGAGGTTCAGTTTCACCTCTCTGAGTCCGACGTGCAGCCAGAGCTCCGAACGGACCTTTTGAGAAACTTTTCTCATGGTTTGACGATGAGGATTTTTGCTTACAACGGCTGGCGACTCAGAGGATCGTGATGGGGTTGAGAACCAACGATGGAGCGTTTTGTTTGCCAGGATATTTACCTGAGAGTCAGGTGCAGCCTGTGGTGCTTGTCCTGCAGCAGCTCCTTCACAGAAAACATGGACGAGCCGAGCATGTACATCTGTAGCAGAAGACAGTTTAGAGGACTTCAGGGAGCTGAGGATGTGGTCTTTACATTTGTCTGAAGTTATTCTGAAGTTAGCCGTGGGTTACCGTGCCCTGGGAGCGGTCCTTCACATCGTAGACGGAGAGCTTGACCTGAGTCTGCTGAGTGATGTGAGAGTCCTGGAAGAACGCTATGCTGCTCAGGTAGATTGGATTACTGGTGCCCTGAAGACAAACGGGGACAAGGGAGGGAAAAAAGAGAGGAAAGGTTCGTAAAAGTCTCCAGCAACAGATGAGAGACATCTGCTGACGTATACGGGGGTCCATGAATGCCAAAAATATGTTCATGTGCTCACTATTTATGTCCATTGGTTGTTTGTTAAGACGTTTCCCCATGTTTATTTAACTTTCAACAATACTCTGGTTGTGTCAAAGCTCTTTTAACAACTACTTTGTCTATGTAGGTTGTTCACTTATCTTAACGTTTGGTTGTATCTGTTTAACTTTGGTTTACACTTCTGTTGTCTCCTTACACTCACTCTGATTGTGTCACCTGTTTTTCTTGTTGCTATGCATTGTTGGTACGTGTCGTTGCTATGCGTCGTTGCTATGCGTCGTCGCTATGTGTCGTTGCTATGCATCAATGCTATGAGTCTTTGCTAAGCGTCTTTGCTATGCGTTGTTGCTACGCATCGTAGCTACGTGTCGTAGCTACGTGTCGTAGCTAAGTGTCATAGCTACACGTCGTAGCTATGCGTCATTGCTACGCGTCATTGCTTTGCATCGTTGCTACGCGTCATTGCTTTGCATCGTTGCTACGCGTTATTGCTCCGCGTCGTTGCTACGCGTCGTTGCTACGCGTCGTTGCTACGCGTCGCTGCTTTGCATCGTTGCTACGCATCTTTGCTACGCGTCGTTGCTACGCGTTATTGCTACGCGTTGCTGTTTTGCGTCTTTGCTATGCATCGTTGGTACGCTTCGTTGCTTTGCGTCATTGCTCTGCGTCGTTGCTCTGCGTCGTTGCTACGCGTCGTAGCTACGCGTCGTAGCTACGCGTCGTAGCTACGCGTCGTAGCTACGCATCGTAGCTACGCATCGTTGCCACGCGTCGTTGCCACGCGTCGTTGCCACGCGTCGTTGCTACGCATCGTTGCTATGCGTTATTGCTACGCGTTATTGCTACGCGTTATTGCTACGCGTCGTTGCTACGCGTCGCTGCTTTGCATCGTTGCTACGCATCTTTGCTACGCGTCATAGCTACGCGTCGCAACGACACATCATAATGGCGCATAGCAACGACACATAGCGATGACACGTACCAACGACGCATCATAACGAGAAAAACAGGTGACACAATCAGACAGTGAGTGTAAGGAGACAACAGAAGTATAAACCAGTTAAATAGATACAACCAAACGTTAGGCCAAGTGAACAACCTACATAGACAAAGTAGTTGTTAAAAGAGTTTTGACACAACCAGAGTATTGGTGAAAGTTAAATAAACACGGGGAAACATCTTAACAAACAACCAATGGACATAAACAGTGAGCACCTGAACATATTTTTGGCGTTCATGGACCCCCATAGACGTACCTCTATGATTTCAGTCTGAGCGTGTTTGGTCCAGAAGGCCTGGGGGGGGGTGGTGCAGCTCACGGCCACGAAGCTGGTTGGCTTGCGATCCAGGGTGGGAGTGACCAGCTCGCTGCAGGCTGCAACATATGACCAAGAGAGATTACAAACTGTGGGATTTAATCCTCGAGCACGGGAGGGAAGTGGTCCGGTTTTCCTGAGTTGCTGGATGAGCAGCAGCTGTTATGTCATTCTTCTGCTCTGAACGCCGGATGTAAATTCTACACGGTTTTCCCACGCGAATTACGTCGAGAACATCCGAGCCAGTTATGAACAGAAAACATAATCCCTGCGTGGTTTTCTTAAATCTGATACAGATTTAGGAACAAAACATTTCTTTTGAAGGACACAGACTGCTGCGTCAGACTCCGACACCAGACAGTCAGCGACTTCGTCAGTACATTTCGTTGACAGCCGAACATCCACGAGCTTTTGTTACACGAGCTCAGTCCGTGTAACGCCATCGAGCAGCGCCATCCCGTCGGTTTAAAGTCAGAATATTCATCGATCTCCCCCAGACTGTGCAGGTTACAGCTGCAGACAGGAGTGAGAACTTCGTAGAAATACTCGTCACTATGAACAAGACCCCAGTCTTTTGATTGGAGTTGAACCTGTCAATCATTTATTCCACTGTAAACATTTAAAGTGCACGATTTTGCTTAGGGTTAGGGTTAGGGGATCAGGGGGTTAGGGTTAGGGGGTTAAGGTTAGGGGTTAGGGTTAGGGGGTTAGGGTTAGGGGGTTAGGGGGGTTAGGGTTAGGGGGGTTAGGGTTAGGGGGTTAGGGTTAGGGGGTTTTAGGGTTAGGGGTTCGGGTTAGGGTTAGGGTTTGGGGTTAGGGGTTAGGTTAGGGGTTAGGGGGTTAGGGGGTTGGGTTAGGGGTTCGGGGGTTAGGGGGGGTTTTCGGGGGGTTAGGGTTTGGGGTTTTCGGGGTTAGGGTTCGGGGGTTAGGGTTTGGGTTAGGGGTTAGGTTAGGGTTTTGGGGAGGGTTTCGGGTTCTGGGGTTAGGGTTTGGGTTCGTTTTTTAGGGGGTTGGTTCGGGTTTTTGTTTTCGTTTTAGGGTTAGGGGTTCTTTTTCTGAGGTTAGGTTTTTTTCGGTTAGGTTAGGGGTTAGGGTTAGGGGTTTAGGTTAGGGGGTTAGGTTTCGGGGGTTAGGGGGTTAGGGGTTAGGGTTAGGGGGTTAGGGTTAGGGGGTTAGAGGTTAGGGGGTTAAGGTTAGGGGGTTAGGTTTAGGGGGTTAGGGTTTGGGGGTTAGGTTAGGGGTTAGGGGTTAGGGTTAGGGGGGTTGGGGGGGTTTTAGGGGGTTAGGTTAGGGTTAGGGTTAGGGGGTTGGTTAGGGGTTAGGGGGTTTAGGGGTTAGGGGGGTTAGGGGTTAGGGGGGTTAGGGTTAGGGGGGGTTAGGGGGTTAGGTTAGGGTCACTCTTGCTTCTGTATTACTTCCACTGCATGAAAACTTAATTCCCTTGTACAAAAATACTGATGAAGTTGCTTTAAAAACATCAGGTGCACATAATTGTAAAAATTAATCTATTAAGAAACCTCAAAAGCATCAGTGATCAGCTGTCTCGGACTTCCTGGGATAATTCACGTAAATGAGATGAGACCATAAGTAAACAAGCTTTTAAAGATGTTTGAAAGTCCTGAACTCACCCAGGCTGAACTCCAGCACCGGCTCATCTGGATCCTGACTGGTACCTGTGGGAAGATGGGAAAAAAAAAATGAGCAAAAGCTCAGCTTGATCGTCCGTGAGGCGGACAGGTAGCAACGGTGGCGGTTACTGAGTTACCTGAAAGAGCGAGCCCCATCATCTCAGCTGAGAGATCAAAGGTGTTGGCCCGGTAGACCGACCATGGCCGATGGCGGGGGCTGCGCTCCTTCCCGGACATGGTGGGCTCACGTCGGGGCTGGATTTTAGGAACGAAAAAAAAGCCTGAAGAGCAGAGGGACGTCGAGCTGAATCCGTTCCGGCCTCTCGGGTCGTCTTTCGACGGTCGCGTACGCTGGCGGTCCCTGTGATGCTGATGATAGCGGTCAGCTGCTGGTCAGTGATGAACCTGGAACAAAAACAGACGATTCTCCGTGACTCTTGAAACGTACACTGGCGCCTGGAGATGATGAGCAACAGTGGTTTCGGCTCTAAAAGTGACATCTCCTGCGATGCTTCTCTCTGAGTCGAGAGCGACTCGCTTAAATTATTTCTTGCATTTCGTATGTGCTAATGTATGCGGCGACAAAGACTCCAGAGAGCACAAAGCGAGACTTTTCACACAGCTGCAGGATATGAAGAGCAACACATGCTGCACCAGCCTGAACCGACATCTTCAGACTCCTCAGGAAATATGTGTCTATGTGTTCTGCTTTTACTGAAACCGATGACAAGCAGGGTTAGGGGTTAGGGTTAGGGGTTAGGGTTAGGGGTTAGGGGTTAGGGTTAGGGTTAGGGGTTAGGGTTAGGGTTTAGGGTTAGGGGTTAGGGGTTAGGGTTAGGGGTTAGGTTAGGGGTTAGGGTTAGGGTTAGGGTTAGGGGTTAGGGGTTAGTGGGTTAGGGGTTAGGGGTTTAGGGGTTAGGGTTAGGGGTTAGGGGTTAGGGGTTTTAGGGTTAGGGGTTAGGGGTTAGGGGTTAGGTTAGGGGTTAGGGTTAGGGTTAGGGTTAGGGTTAGGGTTAGTATTGGTTAGGGGTTAGGGGTTAGGGTTAGGGGTTAGGAGTTAGGGTTAGGGATTAGGGGTTAGGGGTTAGGGGTTAGGGTTAGAAGAGGGAGACGCCCCCTTCTGATTGAAAACTTCAGAAGGAAACAGCCATTTCACCCTCTGACTGAGCAGAAAACCTCATAAATCACTGTCAAGAGAACTGACACCAACCAGCTGTTTCGTCTTTTCCCGAAAAGCCTTGCCGACATTGAAATAAGGATCGCATGATATTAGAAATATCCCTATATAACCCTATGTAAAACACGGCGCTAACATCTCTCTGCTTAGAAACTATAACTGACCCACTGACAGTAAACAGACAGTAAATAAACAGAAGACTGCAACAGCACTCTTCGTGTACATTAGCAACTAGAACGGCATCGTGCTGACTTTTCAAAAGTTTGGATGAATGTAATTAAAGTGTTTGGCATCAGAAGAGCAAAGCTGGACTGTGTTTCTCCAGGTAATATGTAACCTGTTGTGTTCAGGAACTGTCACCTGACCGTGAAAGCCACTGAGCGCAGCAGTACCACGTCTGACCACATGGGGGCAGCAATTCACGAAAAAGTTCACACGTAACCTCTAAGACATAACCTCTACAACGTAACCCCTACGACGTAACCTCTATGATGTAACCTCTAAGACGTAACCCCTACGACGTAACCTCTACGTCGTAACCCCCTACAATGTAACCTCTACGACGTAACCTCTACGACGTAACCCCTACGACGTAACCCCTATGTTTTAACCTCTATGTCGTAACCCCCTACAACATAACATTTACGATGTAACCTCTAAGACATAACCCCTATGACGTAACCTCTACGGCGTAACCCCTACGACGTAACCTCTACGTCGTAACCTCTACGTCATAACCCCCTACAACGTAACCTCTACGACGTAACCCCTACGACGTAACCTCTACGTCGTAACCCCCTACAATGTAACCTCTATGACGTAACCCCTACGATGTAACCTCTACGTCGTAACCCCCTACAATGTAACCTCTACGCCGTAACCCCTACGCCGTAACCCCTACGACGTAACCTCTACGTCGTAACCCTCTACAATGTAACCTCTATGACGTAACCCCTACGACGTAACCTCTATGTTTTAACCCCTATGTCGTAACCCCCTACAACGTAACCTTTACGATGTAACCTCTAAGACGTAACCCCTACGACGTAACCTCTACGTCGTAACCTCTACGTCATAACCCCCTACAATGTAACCTCTACGACGTAACCCCTACGACGTAGCCTCTGTGTTTTAACCCCTATGTCGTAACCCCCTACAACGTAACCTTTATGATGTAACCTCTAAGACGTAACCCCTATGACGCAACCTCTACGACGTAACCTCTACGTCATAACCCCTACGTCATAACTCCCTACAACGTAACCTCTATGACGTAACACCTACAACGTAACCTCTACAATGTAACCCTACAACGTAACCTCTACGACGTAACCCCTACAATGTAACCTCTACGATGTAACCTCTAAGACGTAACCTCTACATCGTAACCCCTACAACATAACCTCTACAACGTAACCCATACGACATAACCCCTACGACGTAACCTCATTGACGTAACCTCTATGATGTAACTCCCACGCATCAGCAAATGTGATTGGTGTTCTTCTTCTTTATTCTTCCTGCTGCCTCTTCTTCTCAGTCTTTTTCAAGTCGGGCAGAAAGACAGATTGCTGCAGTGTCTTCGACTCACATAAGATCTGCTTTGATTGGTCAGTTGCTATGTCTCCGTTGCTATGTCTCCGTTGCTATGTCCGAGCTTCATACAGGAAGTAAACAAAGGAAGCTCAGCACAGCTGGCTACAGAGGGACCGTCCCCGTTCATTTACTCAGTACCATCATGGGCTCTTTTCTCAACTCAGTAGGCCTTTACGCCCCCATGTGGTCTCCAGTGGCATTACTACATAGAGTGGCTTTAACTGAGTGGGTTTTTCTTCTGGATGCTTCCTGTGTGAGAGGCTGTCTCAGTGTGTTGGTCTGCTAATGTTCAGCTAAATGCTTCACTAAACAATATACGATGGACAACAGATGCATTTTTTTCAGCCCCTCATCATTTTATAACGCTATTACTTTTAGCTTAGTGGGCCACAGATTTACCAGTTTACCGCCACAGAGCTCTGTTTTCATCAAAGGAAGTGAGGAAAAAAACAGCAAAATTTGGATGGAAATGAAATTACCAGTAGTAACTCTCTGTGTGCATCTCTCTGATCGAAAAAGAAGAAAATAAAGGATAATGGTGGTAAAAGCACTTGAAGCTGCTCTACAGCAGACTGCAGGATGGACTGAAATACCACAGATGTTTACAACGTTTACTGCAACCCACAGCCTCGTTCGCTTGTCTCTTGATCTGGCATTTCAGTCTCAAGCACATCAGAATTAAACCTCAAAATCTAACGACTTTTATCCCAACAGACATTTCTGCTCCTGATAAATGTGAACCAAAGGCTGCAGCACATACGGCTGCTCACAGGGAGCAGGAAGCTAAAGCTGCGCCAACTGGGCCAGAACCGGAGACTTGGCAGAACCGAAACCTCTTGTTGAGATGTTTCCGTCCTCCTCAGACCCCTTTAGCTTCCATCTCCTCACTCAGACAGAAAGAGACGAGAGAAAGAACGACTAATAATTGGCATTTCACCTCTCTTTGTGCCTTTGGGGAATGTGGTCTTCAATGTAGAAATAAAGTTAGAATTGATTTGTTATCAAGTCTATCGACTGATGCTTCGGTGCCACACGTGAGACAACATATACCTTTAAAACCGTCTAAGGCAGGCGTGTCAGACTCATTTCCACTGAGGGCCACATCAGCGTCGTGGTTGGAGGGCCAGATTGACAACACGAACGTAGTCGACAAAATGCAAAGTAAATCAAAATAAATAAAACTGCGCCTTATGAATAACTGTTTCTGCATTTATTATATATTAAAGTTTCAAATATTTAACCCATTATTATATTAAACTCAGGTTTTGTGGTTATAAACCTACTCTATCGCACCGGTGATGTTTACAGAGTCCGTTGCCATGGTAACAGACTCTGTAAACATCACTCAGAGTATCCATTACCTTGGTTTCAGAAGTTGAAGCGGTTCTTTGTTTTTCTTGTAGGCTAAATTTAGCATACTTAGCTCCGTGTTTAGACGTAGATTAAACTCTTTCACGACTGACACCGCCTCATAACACAAAAGACAAACTGTTTTTCCACCTTGAGATCCAATCTTGTATTTGTTTTCCCGTCGTTCATTAAACTGTCTTCCTTGTGCATCAGTTTCTCTTTTCTTGGACATGTTGGGGTTAGTTTGTAGAGGTTTTTCTGAAGTCCATCAGTTCTGAAAATCGTCTTGAGTTCTTGCTCATGGTGAGATACTGTAATCGTTGTGGGCGATGACGAAATGCATTGTGGGAGATGTAGTTTATCGTCAATATGCGCTTTAAGCTTATTTTAAGTCTTAAAGTATTGGTTTAAAATTTAAGCCAATAAAGCACAAGCTCCTCAGGACCACATAAAATAACGTGGCGGGCCACATTTGGCCCGCGGGCCTTATGTTTGACACATGTGGTCTAAGGAGTACAAGGTCAAATGTGGAGCAGGAAGTGCAGCAAATCAGAAATATCACAGAAACAAAGGCAGAGTGAGAGATGATAGACCTGGAAGAGCAAACGACAGAAAAATACCACGGATGAAAAATGTGAAATGCTGAGAGGAAATGAAAAGGACACAGCGAGCGTCCTGATGACTAATGTGAGTTTGTTTCAGTTAATGTCTACGTCTCCGGTGGCGCGTCACAGCCGGTTAACGTCTCCTCTCTGGTATTTGACTCATTCACGTGAGAGCGCCTCCATCTATATAAGTTCTATTTTTACTCGCGCGAATCTGCTGACGTCACGTGACACGTGCATGCATGCATGCATGCAAAAAAAAAAAAAAAAAAAAAAAGCCGTCTCCCAGCGACGCGCGTGCAGCTGCAGCTCCGTTTCAGCCTCGCCGCTCGCGCCCAGTTTCATCTCCGCTTTGGCGCCTCCGGGCGGGACCGAAACAGATGCCAATTACGGCGCGGATGCTCTGCCTCATTAGGAGTCACTGTCGGGGGGGGGGGGGGGGGGGGGGGGTGGGGGGGGGCTTGTAACGCTGCCTGCGGCACCGCGGGAAGCTCCGTAGGAGACTCAGGGAGGATGTGATGTCGAGCCGCGGGGAGGAATGGAGGGGGGGGGTCAGAGCCTCTCCTCATCACCACTGATCTTCCCTCCAGCACAAATCAAATGTGGATTTCCTGTCTTTTATATCATCATTAAATGATGATATAAACAAACAGCTGGATAAGAAGTAAAAAAAAAATTACACTATAAAAAATAAGACACCAGCTCAACTTGAAGTAAAAATACTAACTCAGTTTGTTTAGTACAACCAACATCATTTGGTTTAACCTTTATATTGAAACAACTTACTTTTAAACTTCTATTTCTAAAGTATTGATAATATTAAATTATTCAAGAGATTCTGACATCTTTGTTTTGCATCATTTCCACTGAAAAAAGTCCATCCACATTGTTGCTAGGCAACGATTAAAATGTTTAATCGCGATTGATCGCAGTATTTCCCTGATTAATCACGATTAATCGCATTGTATACGCAAAATCAAATAATGAATTCAAAAGTAGTGTAAAGGTCACTTTTATTTAAATGTTCTGCTGCCGTATGAACTAAAGTGTCATAACATTTGTTGTTCAAACACTTTTAACATCAGCACTTGTCAGTAACACATATTTAGTGTAAATCTAATCTTAAAAAATGTAAAATAAATAAAATAAAGCTTATTGCCACTGCCAGGGCATTAATGTCATCCTGTTTTTATTAAAAAATAAAAAAAGTCTACAAACAAAATCCAACAAAATGATTGTGTCTCAGCACAATCAGAACATTAAAACAGGTAATTTCTGAGGTAACAGCAGAAACTTTTAACGGGGAGTTCAACTTGTCAGTTGTTACAAATAACCTTGTTTCTGTTGAATCCTCCGTCTGGGAGAATTTTAAAATGAAAATGTCCATGTTAAAGTTCAGTAACTTTACCAATCTGTGTATCAATCATTCTTTCTATTTTCAATTGTCAATCAAAAAATTAAAAAGTTACATTTTATTACGTTTTTGGTTTTTAATCTAACAAAAAAAAATGAAAAAAATGCCTGTTTTTTTTTTATATTTCAATTTTAGACTTGGATCAAAAATACGAAATGAAAAAACAGGCCACAGAACTGAATTAGTTTTATAATGGAGGACTGGACTTTCTGTTGTCATTACACATCTGAGCCACTAGATGGAGCTGCACTGCAGTAACCAGCTAGAGAACAGCAGGACAGTGAACACATGGAGCAGATCTGATGGAACATGGAGGAATGACCACAAACGTTTGGTTGCAGTACAGAATTTATTTTTAGACAGAATTGTTAATATTGCTACCTGGTTTTTATCGTTCTCCATGTCTGTTTTTAGCTTTTCCTTATGTTTACCTGCTAATTATTTTCCGGTTCTGCAGCAGCCAGAAACAGACTTTACAAAACAAAAGCATGTGAGCAACATGTGTTAACGCACGATAGAATAAATGTTGCTAATAAATTAATGCGTTAACGCGATAATTTTCCCAGCCTTAATAGTTACCTTAATTTTTTACTTTGTTAGATTAAAAAACACACTCTTTGATATGAAACCACAGATCCCAGTTGTCAGGTTTTGTCTGGCTAGCGGGCGTTTTGGGTAAACGCATATATCGGTCCTATAAACGGGTCGCGGGGTCGACGCTCGTCCAGGTCTCGGTGGACTTCAGTTCCCTCCGTCACGTCGCAGGTCTTCGTTTTCTTGCAAAGCAAGTAATCAGAATCAGTATCGGTGTTTTGAGGCTAAGATGGTTAAAAATTGTACCAAAAAAACTTCACATGCAGTTGTTGTTGCCGTTAAAACGTCCCCTAAAACTTCCACGTCACAGAGGTGCAGCTGTAAGACTTCAGCTGGAGGCGGTACTTTGATTTAACTAGCTAACAAGCCTGTCGACGTCACCGGAGGCTGACTGCATCAGCTTGGAGCTATTTTAATATTTTATTGTCATGCAGATGATAAATAAGTTATCTGTACCTGACAACGAACCCTGATGAAACCAAATGTGCTCCGTTGTTGCAGGACGGTCTGACGGCAGAGAAAAGTCCACTTGGGCCTCGCTGTCAGCGTTTTTAAAGTCGCCTCGTTGTTAACCGAACACAGATCTGAACATCTGTTCAACTATAAGTAAAGGCATCGATTCATTATTTTATTTCAAACTTCTTCATCAGATAAGTTAGCGGCTGATTGTCGTGTGTAGATGTGGCAAACGTGTTATTTTTTTTTACGCTGAGAATATTGTTTATTTGAATCATTTTAGAGAGTAATTAACAGATAACAACCAGATACAAGTCTCCTGTCAAGCAGGGTCTCATTCAGTCACATGACTTATCATTCAGTCACATGACTCATCATTCAGTCACATGACTCATCATTCAGGCACATGACTCATCATTTTTCTCTGTTTAAGCAGCTAATCAGCTCTACTTCCTGTTCACCTGCTGACATAACATAAAGTATTTCCTGTTTTATTTTGAAGCAGTTTCTACTTTGTGCATCTTTTTTTTTTTTTTACTAAGACAGATAAATTGCAGATCGGTTTACTGCCAGCTAATCATTCAGCAGATGACTTCCTCTTCGTCAATAAAACATCAAGGACAAAACGTGAAAACTGCAGTTTCCTTAAATGTGATGTTTTTTTAAAAAAAGCAGTGAAATGTTCCTTTTGTAAAGACAGAGAGCTGCAGGAAGTAGATGCTTTGTTTGAAAATTAGTGTGAAAAAGAAAAGAAAATCAACTGTTTATCTCAGCATCATTAAAGATGACTAATGGATATTTGGGTTCAAATACGGGTGCACGATAATTATCAGACCGATAACAGGAAATGATGACGTCATCCTGATAAGTCCGATATCACGACGAATAGCCCCGATAACATTTATATTTCTGTCAACACAGCAGTGTCTCGCTCCCTCTGAGCCTTGAATCACCGGCAGTGAATGTTATGTTCAAGTGACGTCGGCATAATCAGAAAAACGATTACTCAATCAGGAAAATCAAGAATACCCCCTCATGCCAGAAAACAACTCGTTAACTCGGTCATAATTTTAGTAGTTGATGACTTGAATTGATATTCGCAGTATTTTCCCACATGTTACACATAAAAATAAGACAAATATAAAAGACTTAAAGAACGACTAGCAAACGAGGGAACGGAGGAATTTACGTTACACCTTGAATGCAGCCCGCAGCACAGCGCTGATCACAACAAACATGGCGGCGTGGAACTTCGTTAAAGTTTCAGAAGAAGATAGTTTGGTGGTTATTTGTGACGAATCCTCCGAGTGAATTCTACAAGGAGGGAAGCACAAGCTTTAATACGTAAAACCTGATCAGCCACCTACAACATAACAATCACTTCCATGGAGTTTTGAAATCACGCTAACGTGAGCTAACGGAAGCTAATGCTAACATGCGCAAGCCAGCAGCAGTCTCCCTTCCCCTCATCTCTCTCATCTAAAGCTTCCATGAGATTAAAAAAATAAAAACTACTGAACCTCAAAATCAAAATCCTTTAAATGTTAATCTTTTTCAGTTAGTAATTCTGATGCATGTATTTCCATCAGTTCAAGGATCCTTTATTTTTTATATCAGTCAGTAATGAACCTTATTTAAGTTAATGTGAGATATCAAATAGGTTTGTTTGATAGCTTTATGAAAATGTTTGAGAGGTTTGACAATAGTTTTTCATTGGAAAAAATAAATATCTGTTCATTTAAAGAGTCCAAACTACTTTTGGTTTTGTTCATAGTATTGATGTAATGATCTTAGGTATATGTGTGTGTTATCAGTTATCGGTATCGATCTTTAGGAGCTGAAAGATATCGGTTATCGGTTTTAAAAACATCTCTAGGTTTAAGCTCTGAACACAAAGCTTCTGCAGGATCCTGTTTTTTATTTTTTAAGCCTTTCGTTACGGAGAAAAGAAGAAAAGAACGTTTGCTCTAGAAGGGTGAAGCAGTACCGGAGGGGATGCAGACTGAGGCGGGCCGGTCCTGAGACGACACTGACCCAGTTTGTGGGGCTGCTGGTTCCCAGTTGGGCCCCTGCAGATGCCGTCAGCACCAGCTGCACTGCAGCTCCTCTCTTTCACACATCCTCCCTCGTTTCTAGACCTCCCTCTCCTGTCAGCCCTCCGTCTTTTCCCGCTGCAGCCGCCTCCCTGGTCGACCTCCTGATCTGCTGACCTGTGCGGGCTCTGAGGCCGATCTACAGTCGTCCAGGTGCATTCAGGTGACGCCTCGTCATCAGGAAAAATGTAAACCTCGTTGTGATGGAACAATATTCTCCAACTTCAGCTCCAGGTGGAGCGTATTTATCCACACGTTCAAAATCAAAGATGAAACGCAGAAAGAATCCAGTCCAGAAACCTCTGGTGACGATGACGGAGAAGCGTCCGGTTTTATCTGTTTAAAGTCTTCTTCACATTAATACTGGAGAGAGTTAAAGATGAGTCACAACAGAGCTGAGCTCTGAGTCAAATCAATGATTCAACAGATTTAATCCTTTACAGTCTGGTGGGAATAAAAAGAGACCTGCAATAGTGTCGCTTCAAGAGCATCATCCAGTAAAAACATCAACACTTTCTATTAATCTCTAAAAAACAACTGTGTGTTAAAGAGGCTTTCTGCAGGGAAATAAAAAACCACAGCCCTGCGGTTTAAATCTATTTATGGCAGCATTAGCCAGTGATATTACCATTAAACTTAAGTGCCTCTATATTTATTCACGGACAATAACAAATATTGCGTCATGATGTGTGCTGATGCTCATCCATTGATACTACTGAGTGGATTTTCAGCATCATTAAAACACGCCATGGTTAAAATAAAACAAAAAAAAAAAACACAAATCACCGACGTTTGACGTCTTGCTGCGGCTGTAAACACATTTCACTCTGATCTCTGAGCTGCTGCTGTCGCTTTTTTTTTTTTTTTGACAGCGTGGATCACTGAGAACAAACGCCCTCGACAGAAAAAACAAAACAAGCAAACAAAAACAAAAAAACAGAATGAAGTTCAATGATAAAAGAGTGAAATCTAAAATGTCTCCTACCGAGAGGAGAAACGCCGAGGTCTCCGGTCACATCGGTGCGCATCCTGCTCGCATCGACGCCTGCAGTCCAGACTCGCCCTGCTCGCTCTGACACATCCAGACGTAATACCTCCGCGGGAGCAGCGCCGCCTCCGGCCGCTGGGGGCCGCTGGCGGCCCGCGGAGCCACGTACGATACGTGCCCACCTCACCTTCTGCAGCTGGGTTTTTTCCCCCTCCCTTCTTTATTTACAACACCGCAGACAACCAAAATAATAAAATAAAATAAAATAAAATAAAATAAAATAAAATAAAATAAAATAAAATAAAATAAAATAATTAAATTAAAAATAAAATAAAATAAAAACAAATAAAATCAATTAAATCAAAAAATAAAATAGTTAAATTAAATTAAAAAAATAATGAAATAAAATAAAATAATTTAATTAAAAAAAAAATAAAAATAAAATAAAATAAAATAAAATAAAATAAAATAAATCAAAATTAAAATAGTAAATAAATTTAAAAATAAAATAAAATAAAATAAATAAAATTAAAATAAAATAAATAAAATAAATAAATAAATAAAAATAAATAAAAATAAAAATAAAATTAAATAAAATTAAAATAAAAAAATAATTAAATTAAAAATAAAATACCCCTAAAATAAAATAAAATAATTAAATTAAAATAAAATGAAAAAACCCATAAATAAAATTAAAAAAATCAATAAAATCAATTAAATTCCCAAATCCCCCTAAAATAATCCCTTCCCTAAACCTCCCTACCCTCCCTCCTCCCTCCCCTTTCCTTTCCCTTCCCTCCCTAAAAATACCCGTCCCCCTACCCCCTAACCCCCTATCCCCTTATATTAAATTAAGAATAAAATAAAATTAAACTAAATTAAAAATAAGATAAAATAAAATGTAGAACTTTTGTGTGACATTAAAAAACAAACTAAATATCAGTGTAACTGGTATTACTTGTAGTGGCTGAATGTGCAGACTATGAAATATACAGATTTTCAAATGTTCCAAATGCTATGTTACAAATAAATAATAGACTAAACTATCAAATGTACAGGCTGTGTGATGTATAAACTAAATTACAAAAAACATTGGAGCAAACTATGAACTGTGCCAGCTATCAACATGTATAGGCTCAGTTAGATATGAATAATAGACTAAATATCAATTGTGCAGAATATGATGTTAGGAATTTGATTTTAAAACGTCTACACTTGTGAATAAAAATGTTCAAGTATATTATTTATTACAAATATAACATAATGGTTTTTGCCAGTGATGCAGTTTCACAGTTTTAACAGCCAGAGATGAAAGCCAGAGTTTTTTTCTGCTATGGGTGGATGGAAAAGTCATCCATGAGAAAATAAAACAAACAAAACCCAAGAGACATTAAAACTGTGGATTACAGATAAAAGAACCAAACTCTGTAAGTGGGTTTTTAAGATTTAATAAGTGAAAATAGGTTACAAAATAATTAAACATATTCAACCAGTCTGAAAAAACTAATCTCTTCTCTGTCTTTCTGACTTGAAACATTATAAAATTGTTTGATTCAAACTTGATCAATGTAAGGTTTTTCATGGAAGTCAGAAAGCGGTTTACAAGAATTCTGACAACATTGTTGTAAGAAGAAGATCTGATGTTGGTGATCTAAGTGTCCTCGTGACATTAACACTGTTAAAGAAACTGTTAAAGAAAAAGGAACCTTTGTTTGGGGTGTTTCTGGAGAAACAAATGATTTTCTCTTCTATCAACCTGGTGACTGTAAAGTTCATGTTGGAGGTCAGTTCATGTAGACGTAGTAAAAATATGTTCAGAACTTTTTATTATAAGATGTCACGTTTTTCTATTTTGTTCCTCTCGGGTTTTATCATATGGAAACTTTACACTGCAAAAAAAGGGGGTCTTCAAACAAGATAAAAACACTCCAACTAAGGAAAAAGGTTCTCAAAACAAGTGAAAAAAAAAATCTGTCCATGCAGCAAGATAATTTCATTTGGTAAGATTTCTTAAATTAAGATTGTAGGAACACTTGTTTCTATTGAATTTTATTGAATCTTAAAACAAGATTTATTTTGATGAGGAGATGAGGAGGAAGAGGAAAAACCTAATACATCTTATTTTAAGTGTTAATTGTCTCATTTTAGGATTCCCTGCCTGTTTGAGACAAAAAAAGTAAAGTTTTACTTGATATAAGATTATACTGATAAATTGAAGACTTAATATAAGAAAGTAATTATTAAAACAAGAAAAAATATCTAACGCTTCTAAATGTAAGTTTTTTTTTCTTGGTAAGAAGCAAATAATTTGCAGTGCACATCTGAAGAGATGTTCACTCCTCTTTTTCTGTGTACTTTGTCTTACAAACTTTGTTTTTTCTCTTTCTTCTCCTTTTGTCATCGTGACCCAGTTAAATAAATCCAGGACGCGGTTTCATCTCCAACTCAAACTCGAAACTTCTTGCCTCCTCGGGACCCAGTCGGTGTCACCGAAACTCCTGAACGGCCCCTGAATGGAGCAGAAACACGGCAGCGCGTGCTCCTGGCGGCAGCCAATCAGAGCGCGGCGCGTGACCGCGCCCTGCCAGTATCGGAACTCGGGGACTCAGGTGAGCCGCAGGTGAGCCGCAGGTGCGCTGTCCCGCAGCTTGACGGTCATCAGCGTCCATCAGGTGGAGAGGAAGACTAGTTCTGCTGGTGAAATACCTTTAAGGAGTCCGCGTGGAACAGAGGATTAACCTGAATTTATCCACTTTTTATTTATTTATTTTTATTTTAAGAAGTAGATTTGCGCCTCCTCTGTGAAGCAGGATGGAAAGATTGTTACCTTAAGGACGTAAATATTCACTCAGTTCACTCCCCAGAGGAAGAACTTCAGCCCATTATGGGTTTGATCCGCAGCCCGGCGGTTTTTCCGCTCATCATTTGCGCGTTTTTCAGCCTCCTTCATGGCTTCAGAGCAGAAATTCCTCCCAAACCGACCGTCACGTCGCACGTCACGATTGTGCCTCCGGTCAAGCCTGACAACGAGCCGCAGGCCTACCCGGAGGAGAAAATCGATCACCTGCCGGTGTTCACGATGGATTATCCGCGGATACAGATTCCGTTTGAGATCACGCTGTGGATGCTGCTGGCTTCCTTCGCAAAGATCGGTGAGTGACATTTCCTTCTCATCTTTCCTGCCACCGTTTTAATTAGGGCTAAATTATTATCGCGATTAATCGCATTATTTTTCCTGATTAATCACGATTAATCGCATTGAATACGTAGAATCAAACAGTGAATTCAAAAGTAGTGTAAAGGTCACTTTTATTTAAATGTTCTGCTGCCAGATGAACTAAAGTGTCATAACATTTGTTGTTAAAACACTTTTAACATCAGCACTTGTCAGTAACACATATTTAGTGTAAATCTCATCTTAAAAAAATGTTAAATAAAATAAAGCTTATTGCCACTGCCAGGGCATTAAAGGTGGGGTAGGTGATCTTTTTTTGCAGCACTTTTTACAATATTGCCTGAAAACCTTTTCACATTCCCATTTCACACTAAAATAAAATGTTTGCAAATGTTTGGTCCGGTCTAGAGGGTATAATCAGAGAAAAACTGTGACCAATCAATGTACTGATCATCTTTACATTTATAGGCTGCATAATATGTCCATCAAATATCAATACACTCCCCCCCACCCCTCCCTCCCTCCCTCCCTGCGGTTCATGTAGTCGTGAATCATGTGAAGGCGTGGTTTCGAGGGGTGGGCTGAAGAGGAGGAGGCGGAGCCTTTGGGAGGAGGGAGGGAGTGTATATTTTCAAAATCTCAATTGAGTTGGAACCGTTTTTTCAAAGAACACCTACCCCACCTTTAATGTCATCCTGTTTTTATTTAAAAAAAAAAATTAAAAATCCAACTAAATGATTGTGTCTCATCACAATCAGAACATTAAAACAGGTAATTTCTGAGGTAACAGCAGAAACTTTTAACGGGGAGTTCAACTTGTCAGTTGTTACAATAAACCTTGTTTCTGTTGAATCCTCCGTCTGGGAGAACTTTAAAATGAAAATGTCCATGTTAAAGTTCACTAACTTTATCAATCCGTGTATCATTCATTCTTTCCATTTTCAATTGTCAATCAAAAATTAAAAAAAAAAATTAAAAAGTGACATTTTATTACATTTTTTGTTTTTTAATCTAACACAAAAAAAACAACAAAAAAAAGCCAGATTTTTTTAATATTTCAATTTTAGACTTGGATCAAAAATACGAAATTAAAAAACGGGCCACAGAACTGAATTAGTTTTATAATGGAGGACTGGACTTTCTGTTGTCATTACACATCTGAGCCACTAGATGGAGCCGCACTGCAGTAACCAGCTAGAGAACAGCAGGACAGTGAACACATGGAGCAGATCTGATGGAACATGAAGGAATGACCACAAACGTTTGGTTGCAGTCCAGAATTTTATTTTTTTAGACAGAATTGTTAATATTTCTACCTGAGTTGCTACCTGAACTGTAAAGTTCACTGATTTTTACCGTTCTCCATGTCTGTTTTAGCTTTTCTGCATGTTTACCTGCCGAATTATTTCCGGTTCCGCAGCAGCCAGTAAACAGACTTTTCAAAACAAAAGCATGTGAGCAACATGCGTTAACGCGCGATAAAATAAATGTCGGCGTTAATAAATGAATGTGTTAACGGGATAATAACGCGTTAGCTTGCCCCGCCCTAGTTTTAACCCAAACTCACATCTTCCTCAGGTTTCCACGTGTACCACAAGATCACCGTCTGGGTGCCGGAGTCCTGCCTCCTCATCACCGTCGGGCTGATCGTTGGTGGCATCATGCACTCGGTCCAGGAGCAGCCGCCCGCTGTGCTCACCAGCAACGTCTTCTTCCTGTACATGCTGCCCCCGATCGTCCTGGACTCCGGCTACTTCATGCCCACCAGGCCTTTCTTCGAGAACGTCGGCACGGTAGGTCGTCCTGACGTTGGTTCCTCTTCCCGCTCTCCGGTCCGAGCGCCTTACAGGACGTCCGTCCCGTGCAGGTGCTGTGGTTCGCCGTGGTGGGGACCCTGTGGAACAGCATCGGCATCGGCATGTCTCTGTTCGCCGTGTGCCAGATCGAGGACTTCGGCCTGCAGGACATCAACCTCCAGGAGAACCTGCTGTTCGCCTCCATCATCTCGGCCGTGGACCCCGTGGCCGTCCTCAGCGTCTTCGAGGACGTGTCCGTCAACGAGCAGCTCTACATCGTGGTGTTCGGGGAGTGTCTCTTCAACGACGCCGTCACCGTGGTGAGTCGGGTCGCCGCGGGTTCTGCTCTGTTTGCTGTGAAAACATGGGATGGATTCGTGGAGGTTCAGCCTCAAACTGTTGTGTTTATTGTTCTGACGAATATCTAGTCTGAAGGCCTCCAGCAGGAAAGATCAGATGAAGGTGACGTCACCATGAGGAATTTACTCATAATTAAATAGCCTTGATGTCAAATATGCATCCATGAACATCCGGGCATGCGCGGGCCATAGCAACCAGGCCATAGCAACCAGGCCATAGCAACCAGGCCATAGCAACCAGGCCAAGCGGGTATACAAACGCTCACTATTGCTAGCGAAGCCGATGCATTTTACATGTGTGCCTGTTCTGTCTGATTTTGTCGTATTTTTCTGGTGATATCTAAAAGATTTGTGCAGTTTACGATCGGGAGAAAGATGGTGAAGAACTGTTGTGTGTTCAACTGCACCAACAATGTTGCTCGCCAGTTAAATTTGTCATTTTATATGATTCCTAGCGAGGCTACTGAGCCTGAAAGAAAAATGGCTGCACGCTATTAACAGGGAAATTATCGGTGCTCAAATCAGACTACACCTATATTTGTTAAAAACAACGACAACAAAAAATAATAAAATAAAATCAATAGATCTATTTAGACGCTCTATTGTCAGTTTGTATTGCATAGCCAAGGGGCCAAGGCCTAGGCCCTAGCCTGTAGCAATGTCATAAACTCAGATTTACTTCTTTATGTATTGGGGGCTGTGTATTGGTGTATAAATATGTAAAACACTTTCTAAAAACTTATACTTACGAGGAGTTTTTATGAGGTAATGGTACATCTGGGTACCCCAAACGCGGCCGTTGTTTGGGGTTATTCATCCAAGAATCGGTTGTGTGCTTGTATGGACTTAAATCTAGGCCGACTATGTCCAATTTTGCTTTATACCTCGTTAAAGCCTCTGGCTTCAACTCATCCTGATACTGGTCAGCCATGCTCGCCACCACAGGCACCAGTGACGATCGCCAAACTAATTTAAGGTACGATAAAGACGCTAAAATGGAAATAACTGAAGGAACTGTGAGTGAAAAACACCTGACGCTTTGAAATCTGCAATTTTGTTTGCCCCCTTTACGCCAAAACAGGAAGTGTAACCACGGTCGATCACATGGTGCGTGACATCACGCCGATATCAAGAATCTAAGATGCATTTTTATTCCTTCTCGACCATTGTGGAGGACGACTAAAGCATGAAACAGCAGCGTCTGTATCGGGTGAAGCTTTTCCATTCTTCTCGACTCAAAAGCTTCAGCTCTGGTTTCATTTGATACTGTATAAACTGTTATGTTTTTTTGTTTTGTTTTTTCTGGGTTAGCGTGCGTCCATGAGATCATACTGTGCGTGCAGGAGAAGCGTCTGTGCGCTGGCACGCTGTCCAGACAAGTCGACTTCTCAAACAAGCCGCCGAGGGAATGTTGGTGTCAGGAAACGGTTAAAAAGAGCCATTTCCCCGTTCGCAGCCTGTTTGCTCAGATGCTGCCAAACCAGTTCTGAGGTCGCAGCTACATGTTCGGATGAAGCCGGGCGGAGTCGAGACGAGCACATATCTGATACCTGAGCTCACGCTCAAAACCCCAAACACCCCCCCCCCCCCCCCCCACCTGTTCTAAATTCTACATTTCTCTTATCATCTGTCCTTAATCTCTTCATGCTTTTCTGTGACGTCAAGAAAAGACAAATACTTAGGAACTGGCAGTGTAGCTGCTGCAGAAGATGAGGACAAACATTTACCCAGGACACAGGGACAGTCCAGGAGTGTCCCGCAGAGACGACTTTACCAGATGAGATGTAATAACAAAAACAAAACAGAAGTGTTTCCATCACCAGGCTGTGACTGCACCTTTCTACCATCAACAGCTCGGATCCTCATCGATGTGTTCGGGGAGCCGGCTGGCGTGGTGACCGGCGATCTGGTCCAGGGTTATGATAGTTTTGGATTTTCCATTAGTTTTAGTTTGGTTTTTCCAAATTCTGTTAGTTTTAATTCGTTTTTAGAGCTGTTTTGCTAGTTTTTATTCGTTTTTGTTTTGAAATACTTTTAGTTTTAGTTTAGTTTTTATTAGTTTCAGTGTTAGTTTTAGTTTTATTTTGTAAATTAGGGTTGTAATTTTGGTTCGAGTGAAGCACTGAACTTTTTGAAGGCTATCGAATCACATAGTCGTGTTTACATTCTGGTCTCAATAAACATATTTATCAATGCGTCTTCCCTCTTGTGGTGTTCCTGCGTATTTACTGACCAGCAGCTATCTGGTCTCCATGGAAACAGTCCATTATAGTTGCTGTTTTCTCCCGTTCCTTCCCAACGCTGACTGACCTGCAGCTGTAGCTTCTCTTTCCAGGGGGCTAGCATAGGCTAGCTTATCCAGCTAGTCTTGGTTAGCCTTCTTTCCAGGGGGCTAGCTTAGGCTAACTTATCCAGGTAGTCTTGGTTAGCCTTCTTTTCAGGGGGATAGCTTAGGCTACCTTATCCAGCTAGTCTTGGTTAGCCTTCTTTCCAGGGGGCTAGCTTAGGCTAGCTTATCCAGGTAGTCTTGGTTAGCCTTCTTTCCAGGGGGCTAGCTTAGGCTAGCTTATCCAGGTAGTCTTGGTTAGCCTTCTTTCCAGGGGGCTAGCTTAGGCTAGCTTATCCAGCTAGTCTTGGTTAGCCTTCTTTCCAGGGGGCTAGCTTAGGCTAGCTTATCCAGCTAGTCTTGGTTAGCCTCTTTCCAGGGGGCTAGCTTAGGCTAGCTTATCCAGCTAGTCTTGGTTAGCCTTCTTTCCAGGGGGCTAGCTTAGGCTAGCTTATCCAGCTAGTCTTGGTTAGCCTTCTTTCCAGGGGGCTAGCTTAGGCTAGCTTATCCAGGTAGTCTTGGTTAGCCTTCTTTCCAGGGGGCTAGCTTAGGCTAGCTTATCCAGCTAGTCTTGGTTAGCCTTCTTTCCAGGGGGCTAGCTTAGGCTAGCTTATCCAGCTAGTCTTGGTTAGCCTTCTTGTGTGAGCTTTTAAAATGGACTTTCAGATTCGTGGGTTTTTTTCTCCTTCAGAAGTATTCCACACATTGTATCACCTGCTTCTACAACAAGACACTTATTTTTATCGTTAACACAGTCATAGTTAAAGAAATCCCAAATAGGACTGAGACGCTTTCTACCAACTTTTGCCGCAGTTTTTTTTTTTCTTTGCCGTTTATTTAGTTTAAATAACCTGAACAGGATAACTGCACCAGAGTAGGCCTCAGCAGGAAAGCTTCTCTTCATCCGTGATGTTCTTGCTTCCATCCATCATCCTTGTATCGCCTCTTTTTAGCCTTATCGCTAGCAGCTAGCTTTGGTAGCTATGGAGCAGATTCAGAGCTGGTGGATGAAGGCTTGATGAAGAAGTCGGCTCCTCTGTGATGTTCCGTTCCTGTGGGGCTTTTCTTTTTAGAAAACCATCCATGATGCTGCTAAAAAGTTCTCTTTGCTATCTGTGAAATAAAATTCCAGCGGTTAAATGATATCAGAATCAGAATCAGAATCAGATTTATTATTGTCACTGAGCCAGCGTCCCAACACAGTGAAATTTGTCTTCCCAGTACACCGTCCAAGAGAAACATACAGAAACAACAACAACATATGGACAGGAGTCAACGGTGCTTGGGTCAGCGCTATAAGAGCGCTTCTACCGTGTCAGAGAGTTGTACACTCAAGCACATGCCCAAGTACACCACCCTCCGGCCAGGGCACTTTTAGCAGAAGAAAATATGATCACATAAGGGATGGAGGGGGAGAGGATAAAAAAGAGGTGTCTCACACCACATGTCCTTGATCAGAGGCACATGTTGTGGGATTCACAAAAAAAACCTCGGCACAAGCATAACAAACTTATTACTAAGACATCATATGGGTCAGGAAAGAGGTGGGGGGAGGGGGAGTGTCCAGCTAAACAGTCTGTGCGCTCGCTGCGCAAAGTGCCCAGTCCGTCAAGCGTGGGGGGGTAAAAAACATCCAGGAGCCAGCGGAGGCAGTTGGGCAGGGGGAGGGAAGTGTGTGTGTGTACATGTGTATGTGTGTGCGTAAGCCAGTGAACCCTGGTCTGGAGCCACAGGTGTTGTTTGGAAAGGGGAGGGGTCGGGAAGGAGCGTCAAAAAGTCATAATATTCAGGAGAGATTAGGTCGAAGGCCGGCCTTGAGGCGAGCTACGTTTCAGGGGAGCCGGATTCAGATAAGACAAGAATGTTTTCGGTCAGGCTGACTTAAATTCTGTCTGCCTTCACAGTTCTTGCTGGTCCATCTCGGCGGGAATAACTCCAATTGTCCGAATTACAGGTCAATTCTCCCTGAGCGGCGCTTGAACTTCTCCAGGATCTAATCCATTTTGCCAGAGTTCAAAACCGTCACTAGAATCACTTCCAGTTTCCGGTTCAGCTCACCAAGAGTATCAGTCTGAGTGTTCACAGCGCGACTCACTCCAACACACACGGCAGGCAGGTTGACGGTGTCCAGGATAGCAGCTGCCGTGTAAATTTTCCGATACAGCAGGTATCCGCCAACTCCAAACAGCAGAAATCCTGTGATCATAAATCCCAATAGGTACACTTTGGTGTCCACAATGAACAAGGGGGGCAGACATCCCAGATTCCATCCAAAATCCTTGATGTATCCAGCCAGTATTCCATCTCTCCTCCAGGACTCTCCTGTGTCCTGTTTTCTCTTCGAGAAAAATTGATTAATTGCATTGAGAAACCAGCTGATCAGATCCATAATTAGAGATTTGAATATTATGTCGAGTGAGGCTCCAAAAAAAGCTCAGACAAGACAAAAGAGAAGCAGCAGGGACAGATAGATGGGAGCTCACAGAAATGCGACTGCCTCCACCGAGAGCAGGAAGTAAGAGTAGTAATAAGAGAAGTATTACGACATAAGCTAACTGGGCAGTCATGTTGACCTTACGCTGACCCCGTACTGATGTTGTTAACATTGGGAAATGGGCATGTGAGACATATTTTTATTATTCATTTCATGTCCAATGATGTATCTTATTTATTTATTCATTCATTCATTCATTCATTCATAGGCAAAAAGTATGTATTTATGTGTGCATTCATATATTTATACAGTGGTACCTCTACTTACGAAATTAATTGGTTCTGAAAGTAGTTTTATAACCTAAAAGAATTTCGTAAGTAGAGACGTTCGTAAGTAGATGTAATGCACTGTATATGAAATGTCAGAATAGGTCATTTTTTTGACGACACCCCTGAAGCAGCCCAGTGTGCCGCGACACCCCGGTTGAGAAAGGCTGCATTAAATGTTGGAGAGTGGTGTTACGGTAAATTGCCATAAATCGCATCCGTCGCCACAGCTCGTGGCCTCTCGCAGCTTCTCTGAATGATGAACGCGTTTTCCCGCCTCCAGGTGTTGTACAACATGTTCAGCTTCGTGGCGGACATGGAGGAGGTGGAGCCCACGGACGTGTTCCTGGGGGTGGCGAGGTTCTTCGTGGTCGGGCTCGGCGGGATGGGCTTCGGCGTCCTGTTCGGCTTTGTGGCCGCCTTCACGACGAGGTTCACCTCCAAGGTCCGGGAGATCGAGCCGCTCTTCATATTCATGTTCAGCTACCTGGCCTACCTGGTGGCCGAGCTCTTCGCCATCTCGTCCATCATGGCGTAAGTAGATGTGTGAAACGCTCGCAGGTTGACACGTGAGAACGGTCGACGTCGCAAACCTACCTGTGCGTCCGCAGTATCGTGACCTGTGCCCTCACCATGAAGTTCTACGTGGAGGAGAACGTCTCCCAGCGCTCCTGCACGACCATCCGACACGTGGTCAAGATGCTCAGCACCATCTCAGAGACCCTCATCTTCTTCTTCCTGGGAGTCGTCACCGTAACGACGGACCACGACCTGAACTGGGCCTACATCCTCTTCACGCTGCTGTTTGCCTTCGTATGGAGGGGTTTGGGTAAGCAGAGAGCGGGGGGGTGGGGGGGGGGGTGTGTCTCAGTCTTGATCTTGATCTTGATCTGTAGCAGTGAGCATTTACTTCTGCGAACCAACGGGTCATTTTTACGAAAACCAGCACAAGAAGTTACGCAGTACCGCCGCGCAACTTCCTGTTGTGAGTCGGCAGGTTCGTGAGCTGTTGGGCGAAGATCGCCATCGGACATTTGCATTGTGTTGACAAGACGGTGTTATTTCCGCCTGGAACATCCCACCAGGAAAACTGTGACACGGTGCAAGGCTGTGGTTTGCAGAAGGGGCGGGAATGTTGCATCACGTGACACAAGCAGGCTCGTAAAGCGTTGAAGGAGTCGTCACGAGAAAGATTATCGGGATAAAGAGAAAGACGGACGAAGTGCATCAGCTGGCTCTGCAGTTGGCTTTTTAGACACGAGAGAAATTTATTCCAGAACAATGACAGACAAAACTCATCCAGATAACCTCGAAACCTTCAGATGATCTCGTGACGTCGGAGAAAATGAGTAGGACCTCCGTTTCCCTGTGTGGCCAGGACTCCATGCAGATATTTAATGTCGTGTCTTCTGCCCCACTATGGAGCGATAGTATGGAGCGATAGGAGTGCCACATTAATAAATAAATAAATAAATGTGGAAATATAAAGAGAAATAAATAAATAAATAAATGTGGAAATATAAAGAGAAATAAATAAATAAATAAATATATGTGGAAATATAAAGTGAAATAAAATAAATAATAATAAATGTGGAAATATAAAGAGAAATAAATAAATGAAAAGGAAAATCATCTTTAATTTTCGTATTGCATTTGCTTTTCCTTTTTGGCACTCCTGTGACACCAGCTTGGTGGACTGAGCTGTCAATCATCTGGGCGGGGGCTTCCTGTCCAGGATGGATAGTTTCCTTTTCATTTTTTCTCTTTATATTTCCACATTTATTTATTAATTTATTTCCTTTATATTTCCACATTATTTATTTATTTCCTTTATATTTCCACATATATTTATTTATTTCTCTTTATTTCCACATATATTTATTTATTTTTTTATTTCTTTCTTTATTTCCCCTTTTTTTTTTTTCTTTCTTTATTTTTCCACATTTATTTATTTATTT
>JAGFBZ010001757.1:0-101003 GCA_018398805.1 Hirundichthys speculiger
CTTCCTTACTGCATCTGTTGCTACTGTTGGGCAGCAACTGGATTGTACAGTCATGGCCAAAGGTTTTGAGAATGACACAAATATTACATTTTCACAAAGTCTGCTCTTTCAGTTTCTATAATGGCAATTTGCAAAAACACATTTCCACTGCATTTCAGCCCTGCCACGAAAGGACCAGCTAACATGAATACAATGACACACAGGTGTCACACACATTAAGACAGGTGTGGGTGATGATGAGGACAAAGCTGGAGATCAGTCTGTTAGGATTGAGTGGCTGGACACTTTAAAAGGAAGATGGTGCATGACACCATTGTTCCTTATCTGTTAGCCACGGTTACCTGCAAGGAAACACCTGCAGCCATCATTGCACAAAAAGGACCCTACAGGGAAGTTTATAGCAGCGAGTAAGATTGTCCCTCAGTCAACCGTCTATTGAATCATAAAGAACTTCAAGGAGAGAGGTTTAACAGTTGCCAAACAGGCTCCAGGGTGCCCAAGAAAGTCCAGCAAGCGCCAGGACCGTCTCCTGGTGTCAAGGAGGGCAGCAAAGAAGCCACTTCTCTTCCAGTAAAACCATCAGGGACAGACTGGTATTCTGCAGAAGGTACAGGGACTGGACTGCTGAGGACTGGGGTAAAGTCATTTTCTCTGATGAATCCCCTTTCTGATTGTTTGGGGCATCTGGAAGAAGGCTTGTTGGGAGGAGACGAGATGAGCGCTACCATCAGTCCTGTCTCATGCCAACAGTGAAGCATCCAAAGACCATTCATGTGGGGGGGTGCTTTTCGGTCAAGGGAGTTAGATCTCTCACAATCTTGCCTGAAAGCACAGCCATGAATAAAGAACGGTACCAGAACTTCCTCCGAGATCAACTTCTCCCAACCATCCAAGGGCAGTTTGGTGATGAAGAATCCTTTTTCCAGCTTGATGGAGCATCTCACCATAAAGCAAAAGTCATAACGAAATGGCTCGGGGAACAAAACATTAAGATTTTGGGCCCTTGGCCAGGAAACTCCCCGGATCTTAATCCCATTGAGAACTTGTGGTCACTCCTCAAGAGGCGGGTGGACAATCAAAAACCCACAAATTCTGACAAACTCCAAGCATTGATTATGCAAGAATGGACTGGCATCAGTCAGGATTTGGTCCAGAAGTTGATTTACAGCATGCCAGGGAGAATTGCAGAGGTCCTGAAAAAGAAGGGTCAGCGCTGCAAATATTGACTTATTGCATGAATTATGTGAAATTCTCAATAAAAGCTTTTAAAAATGATGACATGCTTCTAATTGTATTTCATTATAACATAGAAACACCTGACAAAAACATAGAAACTCTGAAGCAGCAGACTTTGTGAAAATGTAGTATTAGTGTCATTCTCTAAACTTTTGGCCATGACTGTACAGTGCATGTTTCCTCTGCCCTTGTATAATGGGGAACAAAATTGGGCATCAACAGTTTGTTCCAGCATTTAAAGTGTTTTATTTTGAATTTGGTTTTGTGGCATTCATTTAATCAATAAATGTGTTTCTTTTTTTTAATTTGTCAATTAATCTTCTTGATTTTGTAGCAGTGCATGTGGAAAACTGGATATTTGTCTATACCTTGCACCTCAGGGATCGAGTAGCATGCCTGACACCTGTGATTATAAATGGTACAATGTTTTAATTGAAGTGTTAATAAAAAAAATAATTTGTAGGTCAGTCTGTTTCAGTGTGTCATGGAGGTGTAGGGGGCGTGGAAGGAGGACCCAAGTTGCAGGAGGTTTCAAAAACAAAAACGGTCTTTATTAAACAAAAAGTCCAAAAACCAACAATCAAAAAAAATCCCAAAATCCAAAGATACAAACTTAACTTAACTCCAAGGTATAAGGTGAACACGAGGACAAGCAGACAGGCATGCAGGGGGTAGAGACGACAATGGACAGCAAACAGAAAGGGAGTGACAGGACTTATAAACACACAGGAACAAACGAGAGGCAGGTGTGAACAATCAGGCTGACAAGGGGGATGAAGAAAAGCTGGACACCACGAAGACAAGACAGACCTTCAAAGTAAAACAGGAAGCAATACAGACATGGAGAGACGCCAACTTGACAAAACAGACAGAAAATACAAATTCTCGGTCATGGCTGACCTGGGCCATGACAAAGTGCATCTTTGAACCCGTGTAAAGTGAATTTGTTGGGTAATAATAACTCCCAACTGGTGTTGTTGAGCTTTATGCAAATTTATAAATTTCTCCCCCTTTTGTGGTCACATTTGGTACATGACCATGATGTTTTATTACCATGACTAGACACTAGGGGTGCAACGGTACAGGTGGCTCACGGTACGGTCTGTACCCCGGTTTTGTGTCACTGTTTTGGTTCGGATTCGGTACAGTTTGATTCGTCATTCGAGCAGCTGGTCAATGAGTAAAATATCCCCAGTTCACATTATTTCAGTTACCAGCAGGTCTTTGTTCGGAAACATTTTCCTTCCTTTCCTTTACTCTCACCAAGTGACTGGATGGATGAATGGTTGGAGAAGGATCTAAATCAAAGGGGGGGCGTGAGCAGAGTATATGAGGATATCCAGATGATCGCCTCACCGTCACTTAGTCATATTAGCGCAAGATGGGAGGAGGACCTGGGTTCTGAAATGTCGGATGCATCCTGGCAAAGCGCAATTAAGAGTATACATTCAACTTCTAAGTGTATCAGTCATGGTTTGCTCCAGTTTAAGGTGCTCAACAGGCTTCATTTATCCAGGAGTAGGCTTGCCAGGATGTATCCAGATGTGGATCCGACTTGCTTCCGATGCTGCCAAGCTCCGGCTACCATCTATCAGATGTTCTGGGCTTGCCCAAAGTTGATACAGTTTTGGTCTTTAATCTTTGATACCTTTTCTTACATCTGTGACAGAGAAATAAGCCCTGCTCCTGAAATTGCAATCTTTGGTGTGGCCCCTGCTGGGTTGGCTATGTCTGGAGCACAAAAAGACGCCATTGCGTTCTCGTCTCTACTAGCCAGACGTCTTATTTTGTGTAAGTGGAAGTCCAACATGCCTCCCACACACAGGTGCTAGGTTGAGGATGTAATGGCACACCTGAAACTTGAGAAGTTGAAACACACACTCAGGGGATCAACCCAGAGACTTTATGAGGTCTGGCAGCCATTTTTGAATTATTTTAATTAACTATTCTCTGATGGAAACACTGAGACATAATTGACTCACAGACTCTGTAACTCTGTAACATGTCAGCTTTTTTTTGTTTTGTTACTTTATTGTTGTATATGTTGGGGTTGTGTTTGGGGACTTGTTAATAATTGTCCTATAAATGTGTACAATTCAAAACCCAATACAAATATTTGAATAATAATAATCTTAAATGGCTTGCGCAGCAGTTAAACAATAGATGACCAGAGCGTGTTTACTGGGAGCGCACCGACTATCTGGGACTTTCAGGTAGCTGATAGGAATTGTCTGTGTAAGAATATTTTTATGTATATATCAGTGCAGAGGAGGAGGAGGAAGGAAGAGGAGGAAGCTCCACAGACGAGTCCCAGACGAGCTGAACACGAGAGCTGCTCCATTCTGGATAAAAAGACCCTCAATAGCGGTTAGCAGTTAGCGGGTAGCACAACCTGCTCTTAAAGGCAATGGCTACTGACATACTGATTGGTTTAACAGCCGGAACGCCCTAACCACTTTTATGCATAATGTAGCGGGTAGTGCAGGCGGGATAGCGGGTTTAGCAAGGTGGAAGATAGCGTTCTTTGCGGGGGAACGCCCCTCCCGCTACCCGCTATCTCTAAATAGCGGCGTTAGGAGATCTGGTGGAAGATCGGGCCCTCATTGTTGCGTTTCTTCTTTTCTCTATGCCTACAGACATGCCTTCCTCCTCTCCTTCTCAGACCAACAGTAGCCCAATTCATTTCTGCGCCCTGTAGGTAAACAGCGCCGATGACGGTTGTTATGAACTCAGGCCTCAACAGATCCCGTATGAGGTTCACGGGTCTTGTTATTCACATGGTTAGTTTAACATAGGTTTAATGTCAGATACTCCTCCTGACACAACCCTCTGCATTTTTTTCAGTGTCTGTTTATTTTCTCAATAAGACACTGGCCTGTGACCCCCTGAGGATGCTTTGTCTGAGGGCTCAATAACGCTTCATATCTCATTGACTGCCAGACAGCTGCACAGCAGGGAGCCTCATACTGCCAGCGTTTGAGCATTTTCACTGATTTTCCAAGACCCATAGAATATTGTGTTCTATGACTCTGTGAACACTGAAGCCACCAACATTACAGTAACAAACCTAACATTACACCAACAGTTAAACATGGGGAAGTTTCACCAAAATCACCAACTTCTGACCAAACAATAGAGAAAATGAGCTTTTTGTAAAGAGAAGCAAAACAATGAGTTTAACACAAATATTTGTTGTTTTACTGACACTTCAAACATCTGAACAGTGGTTTCCTTCTATAGAACCAAAGAAAAAAAAAGGCAGAAGGTTTTTGATGTCAAAAATAATGATTTATTTACACATATACAACATTATATAACACATTTTGACATCTTCATGCCAGACAGTCTTCCCCACGACACCTGGATGCACATCCTATAAATTACAGAAATATATACAATCAGCATAAATATATTTTTGATATTGCTGCAGTGTGGAGCTACCCCCCCCCCCTTTTTTTCCTCCTTTTTACACTCACCTTTCTTTGTTAAACTGCCAAACAGGTGTGGAACTGGGACCTCTGCTGCAGGAAATTTTTTTCAGGAAAATATACAATTTCAAAAGGTTCTAACTTGAAAGCAGTTTGAGATAAAGGTATACTGTCAATGAGAAATATCTTCAGATCATCTCCATGATAACCAACAGGCTCATCAAAATTTATTCTCCACTTTTGATAATCTTCTTCTTCTCTAAGAACTTTCAGCCGCCACCATCATCACCGTGATTTCAGGTGCGACATTAGCGCTGTTTTTTCACCGGCTCCTCCATTGTTGCCAGAACTGTTTCATCCCTGCTACATTTTTCCATATTTGTGGTGTTATGAGCCCCCCTGACACCTCCACCTGCTTGGCGATCGCAGAATGTTTTTATCCCGGTCACGCTGAGGCGAAGCAGCCGGTATACTGTGTGTTGATTGTGGATTACGGCGGCTGAAGCCTCCTGCGTCTCCGCCTGGTCCGCTGCAGCTGGAGCTCCCCTTTCCTGGTTTGGTTTTTTTTTTTTTGCGTTGAGCATCGTCTGGGAGGCTGTCCTTGGGGGGGGTACTGTCATGGCCTGGTCACCATGGCAGCCATGTGTGTGTCAAGTTGGCGTCTCTCCCTGTCTTTAGTGGTTCCTGTTTTACTTTGGAAGGTCTGTCTTGTCTTCATTGTTTTCTGCTTTGCTTCCTCCCTCTTGTTACCTTGATTCCCTGCACCTGCCTCTCGTTTGTTCCTCGGTGTATTTAAGTCCTGTCATTTCACTTGCCTGCGTTGGTCCATTAGTCTTTGTGGAATGTTACGTGTTTTGCAGTCTTGCCTCGTCATCCTTATCCTCACCCTCCTCTCTGGAAGTTTCAGTTAAGTTTGTATTTTTGCATTTTAGTGTTTTGGGATTTTTGGATTTTGGATTTCTGGTGTCTTTGGATTTTTGTGTTTTGGATTTTTGGATTTTGCGTTTTTGTGAATAAACCCTTGTTGTTTTTGTACTCCTGCTCCTTGGTCCTCCCTTAACCACTGCAAAACATTGTTAAAGGTGGCCGACATTATCATATTAATGGGCTGAATAAAGCTCGAGCTATTTCTTTAAACTGAAGATGCACACATTAAATTTTAGATTGCAAGCTTTTCAAAAAGATGAGTATTTGTCCTGACCTATATAGCCTACAGTATTTAATTTAGGGCCCTCTGTCAGCTTATATTTCAACTTGACTTCTTGATGAATAGTTTGGCCTGTACGGTCATGTGTAAGTGATCACTCATATTAAGTGCTTGGTGTGAAGGGCATATTGGGTATTAAAGGGCAACTTTTCACCTGAAGAGTCACACACAGTCATCCACCCTTCATTCCCTCCCCTAATGTTTGACATGAAATTATGTATTCATAGACTGCATTTTACATGACAGAAATCTGGCTGATGGCCTCACACTGATGAGATTCACCTTTTTTTTTTTTTTAAATAAGCCTGAGAACCCTTTAAGTGTTGCTATGAATAAAGCATCATGAAACTGTTCACACAGTAGGAAGAAATAGTTATAAAAAGCTCCACCCATCGCTTTTTTATACTTGGTTAGTATATATAGAAGGATTGTGACAATAAGAACCAGCAATGCATGGCCCCACTCTGAAGGTTTAAGACCCTTAAGTCATTAAGGCATAGACTTAAACATGAGCACACCAAAATCCTGTTGTCAGCTGAAGATAAAATGCTAACTTGGTTGTGTTTAGAAATTTTTTTTTCTTCTCTGTGTGGTTAAAAACATCAAATACAGTCCATCCATCCTAAACTCATCCATTACAAATACAGAAGGAAATATTTACTAAGCAATAAGCATGTGGTTGAAAGTCCCAGCAGGATAAGGCTCGATCTGTGGATGGACGCTGATCAACAAAGTACCAGCTCGATCACTGCCAGTTCATTCCAGTAATGAACAAAGTGGTCAACTGGGAGCTATGCAAATTAGTTTAAACTCACAGTCATTATGTCTGTTTGACTCTGTCTCATTTTACTGTTAACTCGTTTCTGCTTGCTTACACCTACTTATCGACAGCGGTAGAGACTTGGGGGTGTTAGCGGCCGTCAGAATTTTATTTGTATAGCGTCTCCTACAATGGCAATTGTCTGTAAGAACTTTACAGAGACCCAGAGCATGACCCCTGAGCAAATATCATTAACTAAAATTATAACATCCAATCCAAAGGATAATGGCAAGTAAAAAAAAGTGGGAGAAAAAAAAAACCTTTAAGCCAAACAATGGCAAGGAAAAAAGGTGTAAGAGCCATACTTATAAAGACATATAAAGTCACTGGCACAGTCTGCAAATAGTCTTGACTTCAATCCAGTTGAAAATCTCTGTTGGAAATTGAATTAAAGAGCCACATGTTGCAAAGCTGATCTGGTAGCAGCAATAAGAGAAGCCACATTGATGAAGAATCCTGTTTGTTCATAGTTTGGTCCTTTTCCTCAGAGAATTCAGGTTGTTATCAAAGCCAGAGGTGGTTCAATATAGTAGTAGTGTTTTTTTTCATTAATCTTTTCTTCAGTGATTACATTTTTTTTTTCAGTTTGGTCTAAAAAAATATTCTTACAACAATCCCATTTTCTTTCTTTTTGAAAAGGTTTTGTTTAAACATCCTTCTACAAAGTTAAACAATCAAGAGTGGTTATTCCATCATTTTTCCCAGGGGTTATGTTTTGCATTAATTTTAGATTCCCAGACCTACTGCCCCAGAATAGTCTACATAATCAAAATAAAATAAACTGAACAAGGAGTTCAAATAAGGAGCTCATGTAGATTCAGGCAGCTGAACATATTTTTTGGGGTCAAAGGGACAAATGGAAACAGTGAACGACAAGGTACAACTTCTTTTTGAACTCAGACATGTCACATGCAGAGTAAAAATACTGACAGCGCGGTTTCGACTTCATATTTGCATTTTAACAAGGTATAAGCAGATTCAATAGATTCCACTAGATTACCAAACTTCTTCTTTGCCAACTGAATGCCAGTCCAGCCCATTAATTCTGGATGGTGGGACTGAACAAGAACAGCTTGGTACTGGATGGAACCGGGCCTTCAACGATGACAGTCACCATGGCAGCATCAAAATGTTGTTGTGGTCCTTTTAGAAAAAAAAACAATTGTAAACTTTCTTCTTTGGCTTATTTACCTAAATAACAGCCACATTACAAGTTATCACCTTATGTTTTAACTGTAAATCCCAAACACTTCATTGTCATATGTATGATCATTTATATTTTTTATGAAATATTAAAATTGCACGATTGAGCCAAAGACAGACAAACATACCACTAACACTCCATCAACTATATGGTGACGAATGAGGGCGGGAAGTGTTGATGTTCTGACTGTATTCAGGTACCAGTCAGCACTCAACTACAGAACTGAGTGTGAATGCACTTATACATTCAAGAAAGTGTACAAGCGCACAATTCTGAGTTCAGAATTGAGTTCTGAGGAAAAAATGTAAATATGGACTTTCTCTTCCAGAATTTGACACATAAATACAACAGAGTTTACAGATGATAAATGGATAGAAGCAGAGCTTGATAGAAGACAACAGACTGAAACAAGGAGGGAGAAAGAAGAGTAATGGCTGCCCTGTGACACATGAGGGGGAGTTAAAGATTATTGCAAAAATTATTTTTTCTATAAAGTAATCATAACCTTATGATATAAATCTGATTGTTATGAGATGCTTTTTTGTTAAAAAAAAAAAAAAAAGGTTCTCTCAGCATGTAGTTTGTCTTTTCAGTTTCTTTTTCTAAGGAAAGTCTCGTAGTTTTGTTCACATGAGCAGTTAAAGCTACGGTGCAATGTAGCAATATCCCAATAATGAGCTCTTGCCATATAGAATACATTAAAAAAAAGAAAAAAACACTATAAATTATTTTTTTTTTACAGGTTTAGTGGCCATTTTCATATCTGAAAGTTGAGAGACAGGAAAGGGGGGCAGATAGAAGGGGTCAGGGGTCACCACTGCAGGCAGTACTCGAGTTGAGGGGGGATGAGGGGGGATGGCATCCCCCCTGAAATAAAAACGATCAAAATCATCCCCCCTGTAAAACTGCCATCCCTCCTTTCCATCCCTCCCCTTTTTACAGTAAATGTTGGGAATATAACTTATAATTATTTCATCAATAGAAAGCAGTTCGCATGTTTAGCAAAATAAATAATAAAATCTGAGGGCACAGGGGCACGCGAACATGCAATGACGCAACATGATTGTTATTTTCAATTGGTTAATTGATGCCTGAGGGAGCGGCACGAGCTGCTGCGCAGAGCGACATATTGAGGATTTACTGGACTGCAACGTGAGCATGAGGAAACGAGCGGCTGGACAACAAGATGTCAGGGAGTTTTTTAAAAAGACTCAAATGACAGGTGAGCTATAAATCAAGAATCTCAATCACTACTTTTCATTAATCTATACAAAAGTCGCCAGACTCGCCACAGGTTGCACAATAACAACACAGCTAGTTTTCCAAGCTTGCTGTGTAGCCTGCAAACTAGCTGAGATGAACTCATGTTAACGTTCATCTATCTTGTTAACTAGTTTGATGAAACACAGGACTTGTCATTCAGTCACGTTAGATTCTGGTTTATGAGCGTGGCAAACGTAAAACAGATATTTACTGTTAGCGTTAGACGAGAGTTGTCTCAAATATTTGACCAGAATTAATGATGAAATATTATTCACAGGGCTATATTATTTTCATCAATAAGACTCATCAGGCAACAAAAATAAGTGAAGATGTTAGCTAAAACTCAGATGTTCAAGGCAGGTGACATTAAATAGTTTTCCCCCCTCCTGGGGCCTGTTGCTGTGGCCTGTAATTTAATATTACAGTGAATATGATAAATGTGATTTTAACCTATACTGTAATTCATATGTAGGCCTATTAGTATGTAGCTCATTATTTCAGTGGCTATAAGGCACATTAATCTATTAATCTTCAAAGTCACTGCTTAGCTAACAATCAGAAAGCAAGAACACGAAAAATTGTCGACAAAAAACATGATTACGACAGTCTTTGGAAACTGCTATGAGATACCGAGACTTGAAACTGAGAAACTAAAAACTGTGCACCAGAGGGGAGAAAAGGAAAAGTATTGTAAAATGTTGAGAGAGTTTTTCTGTACTTCTGTACTGTCTTTAATAACACAAAAAAGAGATAATTGTTATGATTTTGCACTTAAAATAAACTTGGCTTGACTTGATTTGAGAGGATTCAGAAGTCTTATTTACAGTGTTTTGTTTTGATAATGAATTTACAGCCCCTGCCCCTGCCACTTTTTTTTTTAAGTGAAAAACATTGACCATCCCCCCTGAATTTTTTTTACAACTCGACTACTGACTGCAGGAATTAACCAACTGAGCTAACTAGTAGCCCAGATGTGATCGTTTTAAAGTCAATAAGAGTGAGAGAAATGAGAGAAATGACTGGTGGTTGAAACAGTCTTCTTCTTATCCTTTCAGCTGTGTCCATCTAAAACTATCCTCTCACACCAACTAGAACATTTTTTGAACTCAAATAAGCGAAGGCTGTATGGAGTCACTCTGCTCTGGAAGAAAATGAGCAGAAAAGCTTTTAAAAGCATTGTTTTTGTTAACTTTGGGTCAATAAATTAAAGGATTTACATAATAAAATACCTCATGTGACAAAGCAAAAACCTTATTGATCACATGGACATTCCATGGAAGTGAATCCATGAAATCTGCTGGTTATGGCCATAATCTGGGCTATTTCTGTAAATTATTGTGACTTTGAAGGTGAGGGAACCAAACCAGAGCCGGTCCAGAAACCTGCCGCTGTGGTTAAACGGACAGCAATATTCTATCTGTTGACATATTCTAAATAAGACATATTGGTTTGAAAATGTTCATTCTCTATCAATCAATAAATCAATCATACTTTATTTATAGAGCACTTTTCATGCAGACAGGAGCAGCTCAAATAGCTTTACATAAAAACAATACAGGAAACAATAACACAAATGACCCCCCCCCCCCCCCCCCATACACACACACCATATAAAAAACTAGAATTTAAGATTTGTGAGGAAGAATGGTGAGGAAACGCCATCTCACACTCGCTACTTTGAAGTGGGGAAACACCTGAGAGAAGATACTTGATAAGATAACTATATTGCCTAAAATTTGGTAAATATCTAAAAAATGAAATAATAAAATAGATAAAATTCAGTTAAATGGCCAACTTACAATGTAAAATTAGTCAAAAAAAAAATAAATAAATAAATAAAAAATAGAATAAAAAATAAAATAAGATAAAATAATAAAATTCAATTAAAACTAGTCTAAGAGATAGTGAAAGATACAATGAATAAAATAGATTCAGTTTAAGACCCAGACTAAGAAGTTAAGATAATAAAATAAAAATTAGGCTAAAAACACAATAAATATGTAAGATTTAGTTAAAAGCTAGACTAAAAAGGTAGGTCTTGAGTTTGCTTCTCTAGTCCAATTATACATGTTTGAGGGCATAGTTTGAATACTGGTATGTCTCTTACATATGGTGTTCCCTTAAACATTTAAAATCAAACAAAATCAAACAAGAGTTTGTAAGCTACATGATACAATACATCATTTTGAGTGTTTTGTTTCTGATTTTGTGAACACATGGACAGTGTTGTATTAAAAATAGGGTCAGGTCACTATGGCCTGTTTCTCAGTGATTTTAATATCTAATGTGGAATATCTAATCCAATGTGGGATATTGCTCAGACGCGACATTAGCTATCAGAAGAATTTAGCTCAAGGCTCAATGTATTGATAAATAATTGTTAAAATGACTGCATTTCCTCTGCTCATGACAATGCCTGTCTGTGCTCTTGTTTAGTTACTTGACCTTCTGCTTGAATACAAATGGATTTTAAAAAATTCACTCTGCACCCTCTGTCCGATTGTCCAGTGCTCTGTTTAAGTGTTGTACAACTGCCTCACTAAAACTTGCTAATTATTGGTAAACTAATAAATGTTAATAGTAATTTCTAAACAACAAAAGCATTTCAAACCCAGGCCTAAAATGTGTTCTTTTTTTTCTAGCAGTTGTTCTTGTTTTATATTTTTTGTCTTCTCAGACATTTCACTAAACTGCTTTAGGCCATTTTTGTGTTGCAAAATGGTGCAAAAAACTTCAGCAGGTATTATATATTGTGATGATGGTAATTAAACATCTAAAAATTAATTGTTTTGTTTTTTTAATACAGGTATGATTGGAATAATTCACGTTTTATCGTGATTATTACCTATTATCCTGTTTTAAAGTATTGCCTTAATTGAGTTCATATAAGAGTATTTTCTATGTACAGTAAATACATTGAATGAATATTACATAAATAAGCAAACATCCACACAATTCTTGATATGAAATATAATCGAGAATCAATTATATCGTAAATCATGTGGACAAACATTGCATGTTTTTAATCTTATTTACCCACTCACACAAACACAGCAGTTTTGTCGTACAGGCACTTTAAAGCGGTGCTTATATTTCTACAGTCATATTCATAAGCTCACTGGGAGGCATTTAGGGTTTAGTGTCCAAGGATGTTTTGACACATGACAAGCGAGGGATTAATCCAGTGACTTTCCAGCTGGAGGACAATAATTTCTACCCACTGATTACCAGCCAGCACCACTTAGGGCCACTTTAGGCAAATGTCAGTTGCCAGTAGGGGCGACTCATCTACCAGGAAAGATGACTTGTGAGGGGGTGGGATGCACATTCAGTTTGGGTTTGCAGACACACATCTTTGGTCAAAGGGCCTCCCATTCTCCACGATCCTTTCTTTTGTGTTTTCAACTGCACCTCATAGAGGATGGTAGAAAAGGCCAACTGTGTTTGTGTGGATTTATGTCTGAATATGTATGTGCACATGTTTTCCTGTCAATCATCCTGCGAGTGTGTACGGTATATGTACATCTGTCTGTCTTTACTGCTGTGTATTCTGTTTCAGATCAGATGTCTCCTGTACTCTGAGTTTGGTGATAAACAACCATATACACATGCACAGAAAGAAAAAATTCCTTAAGTAGCACGCATTTAAAAAGACAGATGCTATTCTGATGCTTTTTTTCTGCCATTGCAAAAGCAATATTGTATGTATTTTTGTTAGCATGCAAAACATTTTAGCTAGGGAAGAGGTGTTTTTGTTTTTTTGCCTTTTTGACAGATGCTTAACTGCACTCACTCATACACGAGCTTTCACTCACATCTTTCTTACAAACACAGGCGGTTAGGCGATGCCTAGTTAGTGTAATGACTCTTTGGAGGGCCATCAGCTGTCCAGGAAGGTAAACAGTACTGACTGGAGGGCCCATTATTCCCAGTCGTGCCTGGATGAACACATTTAAGATGCTTCATCATTTGAGATCATATTAAACTCCAGTAAGAACAGGGAACAAAGAAGCACTAAGCTGTTTCTGGGTCCCTTTTTAATTCTAATTTGCTTTCTCTCTAGATATTTTGTGCAGGTCTGCATGGCAGGTGCTTACACTTTATTAATAGTGGTGTGTGTAAAATTAGATTTAAGGTGCTAGGTTATCTCAAGGTTTGAGATTTACATCTTTTCTGTATGTTAAACCCATACATAAAAATTAAAATTTTATATATTTATGTTTAAAGCCTGAAATGTGGCAAAAGGTTGAAAAGTTCAAGGGGGCTGAACACTTTCACAAGGATCTGTAAATGCCACGAATATTAACCAAAAAATAACATTGAATCCAAAACAAGGATAATGGCAGGTTAAAAAACTCCCACGGAGGAAATAAAAACCTTTAAGCCAAACAGGGACAAGAAAAAACTCCACTTTAAGAGAAAGAAACCTGGACCAGGACCTGGATCATATGGAGGGACCTTCCTGATGAAGACCAGCTGGATAAAGACAGAAAAGAGGGGAGACAGGACAGAGAGATGAAGGAGGACAGAGAGAGGATGGAGGACAGAGAGAGGATGGAGGACAGAGAGAGAGGACGGAGGACAGAGGGAGGACGGAGGACAGAGAGGATGGAGGACAGAGAGGAGGGAGGACAGAGAGGAGGGAGGACAGAGAGAGAGAGAGATGGAGGACAGAGAGAGGGAGGACAGGAGAGGACAGAGAGGAGGAGGACAGAGAGGAGGGAGGACAGAGGAGGGAGGACAGAGAGGATGGAGGACAGAGAGGATGGAGGACAGAGAGATGAAGGAGGACAGAGAGAGGATGGAGGACAGAGGGAGGATGGAGGGGAGGGAGGACAGAGAGGATGGAGGACAGAGAGGAGGAGGACAGAGAGGATGGAGGAGAGAGAGGGAGGACAGAGAGGAGGGAGGACAGAGAGGATGGAGGACAGAGAGGATGGAGGACAGAGAGGAGGGAGGACAGAGAGAGGATGAGGACAGGGAGGATGAGGACAGAGAGAGGATGGAGGACAGAGAGGAGGGAGGACAGAGAGAGGAGGGAGGACAGAGAGAGGAGGGAGGACAGAGAGAGGATGAGGACAGAGAGGATGGAGGACAGAGAGGATGGAGGACAGAGACAGAGAGAGGATGGAGGACAGAGAGAGGAGGAGGACAGAGGGAGGACGAGGACAGAGAGGATGGAGGACAGATAGAGAGAGGACAGGAGAGGAGGGAGGACAGGGAGGACAGAGAGAGGATGGAGGACAGAGAGGATGGAGGACAGAGAGAGGAGAGTCACAAATGACTAAATACAACGACCATATAACCATAAACATAAACAGATGGCAAAAACAGCACAACAAACCACAGGAAAGCAAAGTATATGGAGCACAGTTACAGTAACGAGGTGCTCCCAAGTAAATATGAATGAGCTGGAGGAGGAGGAAGGGAGGAGGAAAGGGAAGGAAAAGGAGAAGAGCAGTGGAGACACCACTCAGCAGATCATGTTGGTGTCCCCCTGCAGCGTAGGCCTATAGCAGCATAGCTATGACGAAGCTGTGATTAAGACGAGCTACTCTAGTCTGAGCTTCTACAGCTATGGCTATAACTATTAGCCCCTACACACTATAGTTTAGACTAACTGTAGCCATAACTATTAGCCCCTACACACTATAGTTTAGACTAACTGTAGCTATAACTATTAGCCCCTACACACTATAGTTTAGACTAACTGTAGCTATAACTATTAGCCCCTACACACTATAGTTTAGACTAACTGTAGCTATAACTATTAGCCCCTACACACTATAGTTTAGACTAACTGTAGCTATAACTATTAGCCCCTACACACTATAGTTTAATACAGGGGTGTTCAACCCGCGGCTCTGGAGCTCCATGCAGCTCTTTAGCTCCTCTGCAGTGGCTCCCTGTAGCTTTGGGGAAAAACTTGTCAGAAGGTGATTCTCTCTCTGGAGCACTTGTAGTGTCCTGTAGGTTGCTCGCCAGCAGGGGGCAGAATGAGTGTGTTCAGCGCAAAAATACTGCCAGGTTACTGCAACGAGGAAGTCGTATCTGCGTGTTGCATCCTGGGAAAGAAAATAAAGGCGAGCGCGAGCTCTCTGACTAGCGCCGAACATCTTTATATGTTCCTTATGTGCCGCCGTTAAAAAATAAAAGGAACATTTTCCGCAGCACATCGGTGTGTTGTCGTGGTGTAACACACAAAAGGAGCGATATTGGAAACTTTCCCAAACACGACAAACTTGTCTTTGAAACATGAACGTCATTCCCGACACTGATATGAACATGAAGACGTTTTTATTTGGAGTCCTGTCAGTCTTTGATCCACATACTGATGTGAGTTGTAGTTTCTCCAGCAGGAACTACAACTAATGTTTTATGTTCAGGCTCGATAGTTGATTAGGTCAGAGGTCAGGGGTCAGAGGTCAGGGTTGTACGTAGTTTAGGAGAAAACAAGAGGATGACAACACACTGAAATGGACTCAAGTCATAATTAAATACAAACTGGCCTATTTTTATATTTATAATTTTTTAAGTTATTAGGCTGCAGCTATACATTTTATTTATTTTTAAAGTGATCTACTTTTTATTTGATCAATGTTTTACAAATAAGGGAATGACTCAAATGAACCTGCATGGTTCTTTGTTTTATTTCAAACTAGGTTTACATATAGTGTTTTTTTCTCCTCATTCAAAAGATTCAAGTTGACAGGAAATTATCTTGGTTCAGCTCCCAAACATACAGTTCAGCAGCCAATATTCAGTCTTTAACAGAGTTTTAGGTTTACCTTTGTTATAACAGGTAAAAACAGCATTAAAATGTTAACAGTTTTCTGTTTGTTCTTCTATAATTTCATAAATGCAACAAACTATAGTTCTTTTACAGTGGATGACAAAAAAAAATGGAAATTAAACTTTAATTTGTATCTTGCCTGACCTTTAGCATTAAAAACTTACTAGGAATAAGCTTTTTGGTAGATTCAAATCCCTCTGAATACAGAATAACTAGATATAAAACTTCATACACTGTTATCTTCATTTTACGGCTCAAATAAGTTTTTAGATGAATTTTAGGGAAATCCATATTGAGGGAATACTGCCTCATGCCTTGTTTCCTGTTTGAGTTTCTGATAACGACAGGTAAATCAGCTCCTGCAGGTTTAAGGCACATGTGCATGTTATTCTTGTTATGGAAGAAATGTTGTTAGATTGTTTAAGTGAAGTAAAATGCCTAAAACTAATTACTTAAAGTGAAAGCAAGAGTCAAAGTCATTTCAATCAGGAGTCAGTGAACAGTGAGGCGCTGCCACAATCAAATAATCTCTGATTGTTTTTGATGATTTAGTTAGTTGCATTGTGGGAATAATAGTTAAAGATTTATAACCTGGTTGGACAACACAGTGTTTCTGCACATATTCTTGTCCTGATAGTTCAAATATTTCCTCCCTTGTGCAGGAACCAGGGTCTGCAGGATTTATCAGAAAATATATAACATTTAAATATGTTTACAGCTAAAATGTTTACCATCCTCAAACATACAGTATCGCTCTTATCAGAAGCTGCTATCAAACCAACAGATTGTTTTTGTAGGAGGATTTGACGAAGAGTTGCAGGGCAGTTGGACTTACTAACGAACGTTTTCTCCCTGTTTGGTTAAAACTCTGTGCTCTCTGACAGCTTATTAATAATTCTTCCTGTGAAAAGTAGCTGAAAACATCAAACCCAAATTAAGTCTTTGAAACCAGCCTGACTTCAAAAGATTCTGCCATAGATTATAATTTGATTTATTGTGATTTTAGTGTAGAAGTAAAAGCTAAAATTTTAGTGGTTCAGCACTCTAACTATAGCTGTTGTATAATGAAATATTGAATTTAATTAATGAAAGAAGGTAATTGTTAAAAATCAGTTTTTGTTCTAATGTTGTTTTAAAGGCAATAAATTGACTGAATTTAGAAATAACAAAAGCAAGAAATAAAAAAAAAAAATACTGTATTAATATATAAATTCCTATATTATTCTAGTTATGTCTTCTTTTTGAGTGAAGAATTGTAAACCAGGCTTACATGAACAGAACGTTTACCTTTTAGTTGTTCAAAAATGTGGGATTATTATGTTTCAATGTTTCAGCTAATGAAAGCTAACAGAAAAAAAACACCTTTCAACTAACCAGTATGTACAGTCATGGAAAAAATGATTAGACCAACCTTGTTTTCTTCAGTTTCTTGTTCATTTTAATGCCTGGTACAACTAAAGGTACATTTGTTTGGACAAACATAACGATAACCACAAAGATTGCTCATAAGAGTTTTATTTAAGAGCTGATATCTTACCATTTTCCATGGTTTTCTTGATTATAACCTAAATCACTTAAGTTTTTACATCAATAGCTATGGCGTTGTACTGCCAAAAACACTGCTTTTATGCATTCAGTGTTTTCTTTTCTGTCTGTTTTAGTCACATGATGACGTTTAGTGGTACCAGGTATTAAAATGAACAAGAAAGTGGAGAAAAAATGGTGGTCTAATAATTTTTTCCATGACTGTATATAAACGTGCACAGAGGTTTTCAGGCTTAGGTTTGTTGGAATTATTGTTTAGTGCTTTAGTTTCATTAAGTTTTAGGTGAGTTTCCATCAGTGGGAGTCCAGAGTAAAACCAGGGCTTGGAACTTTCAGACACTAACTTAACAACCTACCACTCTATAACACCTGATGGTAACAGCGCACCCCCTTCACTGTTTGCCAACCACCAATAAATAAAAGAAGAATAAGAGAGCAAATAAGAAGAAATAAATAAACTGGAAGGAAATAAATGAACAGTGAAGGAGCTGAGATGGTTGCTGTGCTTCTGTTTGCTGCTGGGATCCACTGCAGTGGTGAAACGCAACGACTCACGTTTGAATAAAAATATTGAGGCAGATGAACACAGTCGTCTCCTGCGACAGTTTACCGGATCAGAACCAAGTCCAGACCGGCAGTGTTTCAGGGCTGCTGCTGTCTGGGCCCCAGAGAGGTTTCTGAGCAAAGATCAAGGCTGCATATTTCTACCTCAAACCCTCACTAATAAAAAATAAAAAACTGACTGTGGTTTACTTGTTTCTTTTGTTTCTGGACTCCTGCTTTTTGTTTTTTTTTATTTGTATTGTTTTTTGCCTTGTGGGTCACTTTGTTGGTGTACAGATGCAAGAACGCCATAGACAAGCGGGTCAATTTTCAACATCAAACAGCGCGAGCACACTCCAACTCATACATCAACATTACGTTGAAACTTGGAGACAGTTAAAAATTCAAAAGAGATTTCAACTACATAACCAGAGAGGTCAAAATGCACAATTTGCCAATTTGAGTGTACTTGGAAGCCCTCCATTTCTGAAACACAACTTCCTCTGTCTTGTCAAATCACCTTTAGGAGGATTCCTCGTTACTCCTAAACTGAAGTTTAGGGGTGGTCTCTCATTCTCCAGCGGGATTTTGGTCTGATCAGACACCTCACTGAAGGTGATATTAGAAAAACAGGCATTATGAGACCTATGTTTATTTCACTGGAGGACTGGCGCCTGGACTGGTAACCAGTCCTGGCTGTACACCCGCTTTCTGCTAAAAGAGCTGGGATGAGCTCCAGCAGGTCCCTGTGATCCTAAACAGGAATAACTAGGCTGGATCATGAACGGATGCAACATTTCTAATTGTTTATGCAAAACTGAAATCGCAGTTTGAAAGAGGTAGAACTGTAGGCTTTATTAGTAACATTGTTTTCATTCATATGAAACAACTGATTCAAAACATTTCAGTCTATGCAAATATTCTCTTTGTAATAGTGGAAATAGAAATCCAAAAATGGAAATTGTTGTTGTACTCACTGATACTCTGAGCACAGATTAGTTATGCTTAGAGGTTATTTATATCATTCTAAAGGAGACATTTTATACTTTTTTTTTTTGTTTTGTTTTTAATTTTGAATGTTGAAATACCTCAGAATTAGTGTAAAACGGCACTTTTTTTCAACCTTGTTTCTTCTTCACTTTTTGTCACAGAGATTAAAAGACAGAGCTAGGATCTCAGCTCCATCCCACCCATCTCTTCTTCTTGGTGTTCGTCTTTGGATGTTGGTGACGCAGCTTTGAGCTGCCTACTCTTGACGTATGCCTACAGCAAAATATACAAAGATATAAATGGGAAAGCTGAAAACTCTTACTCTGATCTGGGTCTGTGATAACACAGTTCCCTGGATACACAAATAACACACTGAATGACACGTTTTCAGACCTTTGTGATCCCAGGTGAAGTGGAAAGTTTGAGTCATCTCAAGGTTTTAGAGATGGGAGTCACTTCAAACACCATTAAATAATGCTTCCAAGTGTGGCAGATGTAGTCAACAACAAGGTTTAAAAAGACTAAATCATAAAAGTATGACAACTGTGGTGATCCTGACTTCCTCAGAGGCTGCCCCCCCCCCCCCCACCTGTGGCACTGATGCTGATTACTTCCACCTGCGGCCAATCTACCTGCTGGGTTATAAAACCACTGCTGACTTCAGCGTCAGCGCCAGAGTATTGTCGTTTCTTTTAGAGTTACTCACTCGTTGGTCCTCAGATATTGGATTACCTTCATTCCTTCACTTGGATCAGGAATAAACCTTGTTTAACCGCTTTCTTTGTCTGGCTGCTTTTGGGTTCAGTTCCTCCAGCACGTCACAACAACCCCACCCTCAGAATTTCACCCAAGAATAATATTAATCTGTTGAACATTATTTAATAACCCATATGGACACACATGTTTAAGAGCAGCAGTTCCATCCAACATCATCAACATCACTGGGTTCAGTCATGATCTTTTCTCTCATTTCTATTCAGATGATCAACTATTCCACCTGCCTGCATTCCCCAGTGGTCTCAATACACAGAACACTTTTTACAAAACTGTTTGATGGACATTAATCAGTGGCTCTCAGAATTTTCAACATTTAAATGAGAGCAAAACTGAGTGCATTATGTTTGGTTCCAGACTACTCACTGACTCCCCTTATTGGAAACCTGTGGTGACGAACTTGGGAGTCAAGTTTCACAGCTGCTTTCATTTTGACAGATTTACTCTGTTGTCAAAGTGAGTTTTTTTTCTGCTTCTGGCCAAAGTGAAGCCATTCCTAAGTCATTAAGACCTTGAAAACCCTTCATCAGTTCTCACCTTGATTATTGTATGAGTATTGTATTATTGTACTAGTGTTTTATAGTGTTCTCTTAAGCGCCTCCAACAGGTGCATAACCTTAACACCCGACGACCTCACTTGTGTTTTATACCATCTTCACTGGCTCACAGTTCATTTTAGAGTTGAGTTTAAACTCTTCATGTTTGTTTTTAAAGCAGTTCATGGCTATTAACGCAAACCTTCACACATTTATGGACCTAGCAGAGCTCTGCAGTCTGCTGATCGACATCTGCTAAAGGCTCCAGTGTGAACGGTGATCATGGTTCTGCAGTAGTCGGTCCCAGACTCTGGAACATTCCACCCATGGATCTACTAATCATCAAAAATTTGACTCTGTTTAAATCTAAATCAAATACACATCTTTTTTTTTAAGACTGGTCTTTGGTACCTAAAAGCTCTGTGACATTTTAAATGTTATTTGGTTTAGCTACTTCTAAGATTTAATGTTAAATGCCTTTTTCATTTGTTTTAATGTCAGATGTTTTTGATTATTTGTTTTTATGTTATGACATGGAAAGCACTTTGTTTTGGCTCTGGCTGTTGTAATTTTCTATATAAATAAAGGTTGACTGATTGACTGATTCTCATTATTATTATTATTTCAAATTTTGTGAATCATTAACAAAAAAATGATGCCTGAATGTTAAAATCTCAGCTGAGGCAGACCAGGGGTACAACTGGTTGTGCAGAACAACGGTCTGGTTCTGTTCTGTGCAAACATTAGTATGCTGAACAGGAATTTGGGGAAAGTTTTCCATTTTACCAACTGAGGTAACTTAAACCCAAGCAAGAGGGTTTAGTTAATCCGTCACTGACGGACTTTTTTAAGATTTGACAGACAGATCTGAAGGCCGTCTGCTGTTGTTCCAGTCTCCAGTCTCATGGCAGCAGAGCGCGGATTCAGCCATCAGAACGATATAAAACAGCCACGAGAAGCCATCTGTTCGAGGCAAAGTTACTAAATTTAATGACAATGACTGCAGCGTCCTCACTTGACACATTTGAATACGCACAAGCAGCACCTTGTTTCACTCCATGAATAAAAGGAGGAAGGTGTGAATGAGACAGGCTGCAGCAGGTGAACTGAGTTAAATTCAGCTGATTTCTTGTGAAGATTGTTCATATTTGTAATTGCAAGTATTTAATTTTGTAAAACTCATTTGCTCACAGTTGGTGTTTTTAGTGGCCACTGATGTAATGGCAGGGAAATGTGGTGTTGATATTGTAGTGATCTGGCAGGTTCTTCTGGGTTGTTTCCCAGCATTCCAGCTGTCGGCTTGACCCCCTGTTTGTTCTTACTCCTTACTTTAAATAAATTAAGTAAATTTGTGTCACCCTGAGTTAAGTCTGTATGTGTTCCAACGAGCATGTTGGAATGTATGTATTAATGTGTTTCTCTATCTTGTATGCATATGTCCAATATAAAGTGTGGGTATGAATAGGTTTGTGATCCAACAAATAGGAGCAACTCATGCTAACAATAATATACATGTACATCTAATGAAGGTGTAGTTAATAATATTAACAACGGCTGTATTCAGCTGAGGTGATACTGTATCAGCTGCCATGTTAATTTACATATCAAAGCACAATCATTTATTTTGTAAATGGTAAATGGACTGCACTTACAGCAGTATGCAAATGTTTGGACACCCCTGACAATTGTTAAGATCTTCCTTTTGTAAATCACTGGTTGTCTGGAACAACAAATTCAGTTAAATATATAATATAGCAGATGAACACAGTAATATTTGAGAAGTGAAATAAAGTTTGTCGGATTTACGGTGGCAGCATGGTGGCTTGGTGGTCGGCACTGTTGCCTCACAGCTAGAAGGTTCCTGGTTCGAACCTCAGCAGGGGTCTTTGCATGATCTCCGTGTGCTTGGGTTTCCTCCGGGTTCTCCAGCTTCCTCCCACAGTCCAAGGACATGCATGTCAGGTTGATTGGTGGTTCTAGATTGCCCGTAGAAGTGATTGTGTGTGCCTGGTTGTTTGTGGCCCTGTGATGGACTGGTACCTGTCCAGGTGGACCCCTGCCTTTCACCTGAAGAGAGCTGGGATAGACTCCAGCAGATCCCTGTGACCCTGGAGAGGATGTAACGGGTATAGATGATGGATGGATGGATTTACAGAAAGTGTGTAATAATTATTTAAACAAAAATAGGGAGGTGCATAAATTTATAGAAAAAAAAATCTATATTTAGTTAAGCCTCCTTTTGCTGAAATAAAACAGCCTCTAAACACTTCCTATAGCTTCCAATGAGGGTCTTGATTCTGGTTGAAGGTATTTTTGACCATTCCTCCTTACAAAACATCTCCAGTTCAGTCAGGTTTGATGGCATGAACAGCCTGCTTTAAATCACACCACAGATTTTCAATAATATTCAATGTTCTGGCGACTGAGATGGCTGTTCTAGAACATTGTACTTGTTCCTCTGCATGAACGCCTCAGTAGATTTGGAGCAGTGTTTAGGGTCGTCTTCATGTTGAAATGTCCAGCCCCTGCGCAACTTACACTTTGTCACTGACTCTTGAACATTGTTCGGAAGAATCTGTTGATATTGGCTGGAATTCATGCGAGCTTCAACTTTAACCAGATTTCCGGTACCGCCCCGGTACCGCCCCACAGCAAGATGGAACCACCACCAGATTTTACTGTGGGTGGCAAGTGTTTGTCTTGTTCTTCATACGCCATCCATACCGCCTCTTGTTATGCCCAAATAACTCAATTTTTGTTTCATCAGTCCACAGAATCTTATTCCAAAATGAAGCTGGTTTATCCAGATGTGCTTTGTTATACCTCGAGCGACTCTGTTTGTGGCACGTGCGCAGAAACGGCTTCTTCCGCATTAGTCTCCCATACAGCATCTCCTTGTGCAAACAAGCGCTGAATAGTTGACCGAGTCACCGTGACACCATCTGGAGCAGAGATCATGTTGTTGGTCTTTGGAGCTGATCTGTGGGTTGAGTCTGACTCTTCTTACCATCCTTCACCTCTGCTTATCCGAGGTTTTACTTGGCCTGCCACTCCAGGCCTTAACTTGAACTGTGCATGTGCTCTTCCATTTCCTCATCATGTTCCTCACAGTGGAAACTGACATCTGAAATTTCTGAGACAGCTCTTTGTATCCTTCCCCTAAACTGTAATGTTGAATAATCTTTGCTTTCAGATCATTTGACTGTTGTTTTGAGGCTCCCATGGTGCCACTCTTCAGAGAAGATGCAAAGAGGGGAACAACTTGTGATGTGCCTCCTTAAATACCCTTTCACATGATTGGCTTCACCTGTGTATGTAGGTCAAGGGTCAGTCAGCTTATCAAACAGATTTTGTGTTCCAAAAACTAGTGCTTTAGGTTTTCAAATCAATAATAACACAAAGGTGCCCAAATTTACGCTCCTGCTTATTTCTGTTTAAATATTTATTACGCACTTTGTGTAAATCCAATAAACTTAATTTCACTTCTCAAATATTACTGTGTTCATCTGCTATATGATATATTTAACTGAAATTGCCGTTCCAAACAAACAGTAATTTACAAAACAGAATCTTGAAAATATAAAACATATCTCTGTATATAGTGCTTTCTAGGCACCATCATGATGCTCTCATTCACCCATTCACACACCAGTGGATGAGGATTTATTTATTCATTTATTGTGCTAGCTTTAAGATGTCCAGGTGGTTTATTGCTTCATGTACTTAGTTTGCTTTTGATGATAAAAAAGACAGGAGGCCAACATTTAAACTACTGCTGTCTCCTTAAGGAATTATGTATGATACATTTAGATCATTTTATTAAATTTGAAACTAATAAATGCCGTCATGAATTACCTGAGGTGGTGGTTCATAAACTCATGCATCACATGGGAGGAGAAAGGTGCCCTTAAGTAAATCCTTATATGGAAAAACAGACTTTTTTTTTTAATTGTGTTTTAATTATTGTTTATGAGTAATTATGTAACTATCCACTTTAGTAGTTTCCATGCATCACTGGTATTCTGGTTATTAAGTGGGTATAATTATTTTGCCTAATTTATTAAGTGTCGGTTTATATAATTTTTAAAAAGTAAATACCTGCTGAATAAAAGCTATTTAAAATTAATTAGCAACATTAATTTCTGAAAAGTACTTTGTTATGTTCTTTTATATTGCTAAATGAGAACCTTTTAAATGCACAAAAACCGTTAGCTATGGCAGACCCAATGTCCCTTTTATAGCACTTTATTCCAGACTATGTTTACATATAGATATGAAATAAAGCTGTGGGGCTTTTGTTGAAAGATAGTGACTCTGAAAGTGATATTAATTGTATATCTTTTTTTGCAGTTTTGTTAATTTGGCTTTGACTGGTGGCTTCAGCTGAATTGAAGGTTGGCTGCTATTGTTGTGCAGCATTAGAGCTGGGGGGGGGGGGGCAGCATGTTGGCTTGGAAACTGTTGAAAACCAGCTGGCTTCCTTCAGATTCATTTGATCGAGCGGCCACAGATGAGAGGAGTCTCAGGAGTAAAGTAGAAGGATTTTTATTACAGACGTTTGTGAGATCACACATTAACAAAAGTAAAGCTCTATTCTGCTACTAAGTGAGATCTGAGGACGTGCCGGGTGGTCAGTATTTTTATAAGATTCCATCATCTTTGAAGTTTGTTCTCCTGTGCTTGGCTGTACCTGGTACTTATGTACATTTCTTCAGTGCCTACCTGCTCCCACCGATAACTGACCTACAAGGTATTGGCTTGTAATTCCAATTATTTGCATTGCTCCAGGCTGGTTAGGGGTACTGTGGTTTGTAATCCCAATTCCATTCATTTGACTTGATTCAGGCTGGTTGGAGGTGCTGTGGCTAGTAATTCCAATTATTTAAATTGATTCAGGCTGGTTAATGGTGAGGATGTGGCCAGATTGCTCTGTCCGAGGCTGCTGAGGCGAGGTGTAGAAGTGCACGGCCAGGAGCCCTAGGAGCTCTGGTATCCGGCCCCTCCTCCTTGCTAGCAGTGAGCTAGGGTAAACCAAAAGGCTCCATTTTTATTCCTCAAGACTTGAAAATTTTGGTTAATCCGTTCTTGCATCTTCTTTCTCTGTTCTTGAAGAATAAATCCTCAGGATAATTCCCTTGGTGTCGCTCAGTTCCAGCCAGTTCTTCTTCCTTGAGACACCCCATGGGGAAAAAAAGGCTATTTTTCCCCAAAACTTCCGGTTTTATGCTTCCTCAGCCAGCCACTTCAAATCACCTCAGCCCCCAAATTCACCTTGCTTGGTACTGTTCAGAATCCAATCAGTCCTGATTGGTTGATGTACATGAGGGGCGTGCAATACCACATTTACATAGCATTCATGATTGGCTTTACACACAGTAGGGTGTGCATAATTAAAAGAATCACATAACTATTTATTTATGCTCAACAGATGCGTACATAATTAAAAACCACATAGCCCTCCTTATTGGTTCATGCTCAGCGGAGGCGTAAGACTATGTGCCCATTTGCTCCCCCCCACTACAATTCTGTATGTGGCCACATGAAGCAACCACCCCTTAAAGATAGGCTGCGTCCAGACATCGCCAAAACAACTTGCACTTGGCTCTCTCGTTGTCATGTAATCCGAGGTCTTGAGCTCGCATTTGGTAAACTTGAGGCACATAGAATTGTTTTGAATAGCCAGCTTAACTTCTCTCTCAAAAGAAATGTTGCCTAATTAACAACCCAAAATTATGCTTTATCCCAAACATACTTCCCCCTTATTTTAGGTTTGTCATTAGAGACATTAATACTTTTATGGGGTCTTACATTTCTGTTACTGATTAGCGATCACAAGCAACACTCATTTTTTTCCGCAATAATAATACATTTATTTGCATCTACTACACTATGAGCATAATTTGATTATAATATAAATTCTGCAGTCACACAGTCTGCGACATTCTCTGCTTCTTGGCTCAGCCTTAGAGAATATTTCACCAATACAGCCGAGGTGATCCCAACTTTCCTCTGGGTCACTCGACAGGCCTAAAGCTTCTAATGACTAGAGCAGGTGCATGCACACAATGATATATGTTGTATTATCTCACAAAACACATATGCAGTGCCTATAAGGTGTTCCCAAAAGTCAATCTGAGGTGTCCTGATCTGAGGGAGAATGGTTGTTACGGTTAACAGCAGAGATTAATTACGCTCAGCGGGTATTATCGTAAAAGTGGCTCCTTTGTCCTGTTTTCTCTCAGCCTTCTTGGGGGGGGTGAAGGTTACAGTGTCGCAGAGCAGCCAGGTGTTCTCCTATAGAGCACGTCTGGAGCCGTCGCATCGTCCCGTTGTGCTACCATGCCTCTACGCGCTGATACGTACGCGATTCACTCCTGGTGCTGGCTGGGCGTAAAGCGTTGACTGGTCTGGGTTCACAAGCGTTACTGGATGGTTCCCTTGACCGCTGGCTGAGCGCTTTCTTAGGCCACCAGTAATGTGTTGAGGTCGGATGGAGGACGTCTGAACAGGAGAGCAGAAAGGCAAAAAAAGAGACCGAACGGAGGAAGTTCGCTGTATTTTTGCTGTGGAGCATGACCCGCCTTTGTCGGGGGACCCCTGTTGTGTTTTGGGGGTAAGCGCCCAGTGAGAGCATGACATCACACCTTGTTATAAATCAATAAGACATTACCAGGGATGCTGGGAATTTGAGTCCTTTTTAGGTTTCTTTGTCTCAAAGAACCTGTGTAAAACATCTGTGGCCCAACACATAGAAGGAAGTACAATGCTACCCAGGGTGCTTAGCTACAATGTACATGTCAATGATTGAATGCAGAAGCATAAATCACCTTTGAAGCAAAAGACAAACTTTTTAATGAGATTTTAGTTGTTTTTCAGCTCAGAAACATGTACTTTCAAACACAAAGCCTTTTTTTTTGCCTTCAAGTAATTCATAATTTGTTTTGATGAAGTATAATACAACACATGTATCGGTGACCACAATATTTAAAGGAAGGATTTCTCTCTATTGTAAAGTTCTTTGTTGACAAGTCACCAGAATCTTTCAACAAATTCACTGTGGTCAGAAGGAAGTCAAGGCTCCGAAGCCACCAGCAAGGCAGCTTTTCATTTGTGAATTTATACAAACATGTGCATGTGCTCTTGAAACTCACTGAATAGGAGTGAGAGTAGAGGTGTGAGCACGCCTTGACAGCTCTGATTTAATAAAAGGGTGAACAGAGGTCCAATTGGACTTTCACTAAAAGATTTGTGGCATTTGTGTGTTCTCCTGTATATGTGTATAAATGTACAGCATGTGTGCTCCTATGCAGTAAACAGAACAGTTTTGCTAAGGCTGCTGTATGTTTTTTTACTGGTTGAAGGTGTGCATAAGGATTTTTTTGCAGCTGCACTGGAGTCAAAACAGCCAACTTGATTTCAGCTTTCTGAAGCTTTGGGCCTTTGAAGAACTGAAGAGTCTGCATGTCTTTACTTATGCTGCATTTTTAATCAGTTGTCCCTGAAAATCTCTCTCACAAGTATAAAAGCCACCCAGCTCCAAAAATAAAAATGTCTTTACAAAGGTTTGTTCAAAATAGCAAAATACAAGACAGCCAGTGTGTCTTTATGATCCTCTTAAATTAGAAACAATGAAATTCTAGGAGGTCAGTGTTTGAACTTCATAAAGTAATCTCAGGCTTGATCAAGAAATGTTATTGAGCTGAATCATCTTTGAAAAACAAATGGCATTATCATGTACTGAAGATACATTAGAGTAAGTTTTTCATAGTTAAAAAATTTCGAATGTTTGTTTTCCATTTTCATGAGAAGCACATGGCTGCAAGATGTGAGACCTAATATAATATGACTGAACTGTAACTGTGTTTTGTGTAGTACAGGTATTTCTTGTTAGAATATAACATCATAAGAACAGTAATAATAGCTTGCATGTTCTCTCTGTGCTGGCATAAATTTTCTCCAGGTAGTCTGTCTTTCTCCCATAGTCCGGAAACATGTATGCCAGATTATTTGGTGATTCTGAATTGGCTGCAGGTGTGAGTGCGAGTGTGTGTGTGTGTGTGTGTGTGTGTGTGGTTTGTCAATACGTGGTCCTGCAGTGGACTGGAGACGTCACCAGGGTGTACCCCTGTCTTTGGCCTGGAAATGGCGAGGCAGATCCCTGTGACCCTAAATCAGGAATAGGTGGGTATAGATTATGGATGGATGGATATTCTGACTTTTTACTAGGAGTTGACAATAGTAAATTTCCTGAGGTACCTTGTTCAAAATACTACCAAGACTTAATTACCAATACTCCCTAACCAATTTTTGGGGGTGGAGTTTGGTTACTTAACTACCGAACATGGTTTTAGGCAGGGTTGTTCTCAGACAACTTTTGTGAGTTTAAAAAAGTATAGCACATTATTATGTAGTATTTTTAATTCAATTCAATTTTATTTGTATAGCGTCTGTTACAATGTCAATTGTCTCTAGGAGCTTTACAGAGACCCAGATCATGACCCCCGAGCAAATATCATTAACTAAAAAATGTAATATCGAATCTTAAGCAAGGATAATGGCAGGTAAAAAATACTCCCACAGAGGGAGAAAAAAAAACAACTTTAAGCCAAACAGTGGCAAGAAAAAACTCCACTTTAGGAGGAAGAAACCTTGATCAGGACCTGGACATTGGAGGGACCTTCCTGCTGAAGACCAGCCGGGTAAAGAAAGAAAAGAGGGGAGACAGGACAGAGAGAGGATGGAGGACAAAGAGAGGAGAGCACACAAATGACTAAATATAATGACCATATGAACATAAACATAAACAGATGGAGGCAGCAGCACTGGGATGAGATGGCATGGTACCCAGGAAACTCTGGCCTGCAAATACACAGAAAAAAAAAGGGGGGGGGGGGGGGCAGAACAACAAACCACAGGAAAGTAAAAAAAATATGGAGCACATTTACAATTATGAATAAGCTGGAGGAGGAGGAGGGGGGAGGAGGAAAGGGAAGGAAAAGGGGAAGAGCAGTCGAGGACACCAGTCAGCAGATTATGTTGGCGTCCCCCTGCAGCGTAGGCCTATAGCAGCATAACTATGATGAAGCTGTGATTAAGACGGGCTACTCTCGTTTTAGCTTAGGGGTGTCCCATTTCTAAGTCACAAGATAGTCCTTACACTTACACTTTGAGGGCTGAGATTGAGAGCCAAAGACTGAGGGTTAAGGGCGAGGGTTGAGATTGAGGGTTAAGGGAGGAATTTGAATTGGCCCTTGGTCTATAGTTTGCCAAGATGTCCGGATCAAGAGATGGTTTCTTGTGCAAAGGTTTAATGACTGCAACTTTAAAAACCTGTGGTACATATCCTAGTTGTAGAGATAGGTTAATCTGATCCAAAATTGATATACCAATAAAGGACATGACATCTTTGAGCAGCCGAGTTGGGATGGGATCCAACAGACATGTAGATGGTTTAGCTTTACTGATAGTTGAGGTCAACTCAGAGAGGCCCACAGGAGAAAAACAGTCCAGAGTCAAATCAGAAACAGAAGAAATCAACGAAGCTGCAGGGACGTCCACGGCCGTCGACAGTTGGGCCTGGCCAATCTCATCTCTAATTTTGATTATTTTCCTGCTAAAAAAGCTCATAAATTCTTTACTACTGAGAGTAGCAGGAATGCATGGACCAACAGAGTTGTGACTCTTTGTCAGCCTTGCTACAGTGCTGAACAGAAAACGTGGGTTATGTTTGTTCTCTTCTATTAACGAAGAATAATAAGATGTTCTAGCTCTGCGTAGGGCTCTTTTGTAGACTATTAAACTATCTTTCCAGGCGAGATGGGAGTCGACAGATTTACAGGAGTACCACCTCCTTTCCATTTTACGTGCATTCTGCTTCAGCATGTGAATATGTGAATTATACCAGGGAGCTGAGCTCCTAAGATAAGAAACCCTCTTCCTCAGAGGAGCAACCGCACCCAGGGCTGAATGTAACATATCAGCAGTATTGATAACAAGGTGATCAATATCTGCCAGAGTAAGATTCAGGTCGTTGCCCTCAGCTATTCTACCATATTCCACCATAGGGAGATGAGAGAGCATGACCTCCTTAAAATTATTCACAGCATCTTCAGAAAGACATCTGCTGTAATGACACGTTTAATTTTCTGTTTTACTGACACAAATGCTGAAGTCGAATGTAACTAAAAAGTGGTCCGAGAGAAGAGAATTCAGCGGCGACACTAACAAGTGATGAGTATCTATACCATAGGTGAGAACCAGATCCAGGATATGATTAAAGATATGGAATTAGTTATATTTTAAACACAGATTATTCCTTTTAGCTCACTCTATGCTTGTTTGTCTAGGAGACCAGAGTAGCAGATAACAGATCACTCGATCAGTAGATCACAATGAATTTCAACTTGGATCAACTTTTTTAACTTTTATCATTACTTGTGATGTTTTGTTTTTAACCATGCACTTTCATGAAATAAGTATCCCTTTCCTAACTGTCAATAAAGCATTTTAATAGAACTGGTTTTAAAACATTTTTACCAGTTCCTATCATCACTTTTTTTAACCATTATATACACACATTATTTGACAAGGCACCCAGCCCAGAGGACAGATTTGTAACACTGCTGGTGCTGGGGCCAGGGGGTGCAATGATGATCACTTCTGATTTCATTTAACTCTAGTAAATTTGTGGACATCCAGTTTTTGACTTCAGCTAAGCAGGACAAAACATGCGAAACATTGATGTTACCAGGTTTAAGGGGAAAATAGAGTTGTGTGCCGCTGGCATAACTGTAAAAATTGATGTGGCTGTGCAGGATGTGACCCGGGGTAACATGTAGATAGTGAAAAGAAGGTGATCCAAAACAGACCCCTGGGGCACACCACAGGATAAGGGAGCACATGTAGAGGAGACATCTCCGAGCCTGACTGAGAAGGACCTATTTGACAGGTCGGAGATGAACCAGTCTAGTGCAACTTCAGTGACTCCAACACTGTGTTTCAGATGGCTGATTAAAACATTGTGGTCCTCCTGAGGTCAAGGAGGACTAAAACGGAATACAGACCACAATCAGCTGCCAACAGTAGGTGGTTTGAGATCTTGACCAGGGCGGTGTCCATGTCCAGATTGGAATATTTCAAAAATCTGGTTCTCATTCATGAATTAGCTGGGTGGCCAAAACTTTTTCTAAAATCTTGGATAATAATTGTAACTTAGAAATGGGTCTAAAATTACTTAAAACAGAAGGGTTGAGAGATGGTTTCTTCAAAAGGGGGTAAATAGGAGCATATTTAAAATAAGATAAGAAAAACCCAGAGGACAGAGAGCAATTTATAATAGCTGAAATCTCTGGACCAACCGTGTGAAGCACATCTTATAAAAACCAGGTAGGGATACAATCTGAAAGGCAAGTGAAGGATTTTGAACGTGCCACAATGTGTTCCAAGGTGGACAGAGAAATCATGTCAAACACATGTTAAGGTACATTACCCATCATCTGTTTTATCAGATGAAGTTAGAGAAAATACCCAGGGGACGCAAAACCACCCCCTTTTTAATATAAAGAGGAAGGGCCAAAGGATTCAGTGTACATTCCCTTCATATTCTTGTGGTGTTAAGAGAGTACGCCACTAGCCCGAAAATATTGTGCATGATATTAATAAAGCTTGTATAGACATTTATTTTTGTTCCTTTGGCGCAGCAGATGAAGAGCACAATTCTTTGAGTAAATAATAAGGATAAAAACTCACAGCTAACGGTTCACTATCTGGGCTACCCCTCACTTTAATTAGGCATCTTCTGGACTTTTGTTACTCTGCACTTTAATAGTACAAGTAGAGCTGCAGAGAGAGACAAACATTTGCAAACAAACAGTTTGAGTGTTTTCAAAATTTGCATGAAGTTCTGTTTTGTCCTCTCCAAGATGTTCAGGAAAACACTTCCCCTGGGATCCAAACAGCATTTACAGTTCCAGCCAGAGGCCATGTAATGAGAAGGATGGTCGTAGATGTTGGGTAACTGGATAATTTCACTCCCAACACCACCTTCACTCAATGCGACTTTTACTCATAGCCTGAACACGCAAAAGCTGCCAGAGAGGATACGACAACTAGGATCCACTGCTACGGTACAGAATCACTCTGTTAAACAAAATATGCACAATCCGCAACATCAACTGGTTTGAAAATGTTCACAGGATGATTTAGCAGCATCAAGTTCACTGGCACAACATAAACATGTCTTTACTTTGTAGAATGAATGTCCCTGTTTATACGGTTATTGATTTAAGATAGGATCCACTGTATAAACAGTGTGTAATATCAGAAGTAAAACAGTTGTAGTGTGAATATGAAACAGAAAGTATGTCAGGGAAAGATCCTGTAGTCTGGCGTTTAGAATTCAACATGTGAACTTTAATCTTCTCATGGCTTTCCAGTTTGATTATATCAGCTACCAGAGGATTAGCACCTCCTGACAAAAAGGGAAAAAAAAGTGTTTCCCCGTTTCTAGAAGATCACGCAGGGAATACTAATGAGCTTAGAGCTAGTGTCTGAAGAGGTAATCCTGCATGGAGAGAGTTGAGTTTTCGTCATTATTATTCTTTTAACGTTGTTTTTTTCTGCTTCTATACCTCCAACTATCCATCCAGCACTTAATATTGATGTTTTCAGCAAATGTTATTGTCTGAACAGATAGGGTCATAACGTGTCTACTCATCTCAGTTGTGATTTCTAAAAGAGGTGTCGGTACCTCTGTCTGCTCTGTTCTGCTCAATTCTGCTATAATGTAACAAGTGTCACAGAACATCACCTTAGATTCTAAAGCACAGTAGCTGCATCTGTGGTTGATCTTTTTCTCAACAGCTTTGTCATCTGGTTAATCAAAAATAAGCTTTCACTGTAAAGGATTCAGTGAAATTAGGACTCGATTTAAGATTAATCCTGAGATCAGCAGAGCGTTTCTATTTGTTCTTAAGAAACTGATTGTATTTGATGCTGGGAATATTTAGAATAGAATAGAAATACTTTATTGATCCCCGGGGGGAAATTCTGGCATTACAGTAGCAACATTGAAGTAAAAAAAGTGACCACCACCAAGACAAAACAAAAGTATGAAAGTACTCATGTGGATGATAAATGGTAAATATATATACAATATTATAAACAAAATTATAAACAAATTATGTGTGCAAGAAGATGGTATATGGCATATTACGGTGCAATGCAGTACAATAAAGTGACTGTGTGATAAAGTGACCTATTGAGCTTAGTTTAATGAACAACTAAACTGCTATAGTCTTGTATTTATTTATTTACTTATTTGTGGGATACTTTGAGAGCTAACCTCTCAAAGGTACGATACTGTTTGTATTGTTTCCATAATTTCAATAATTGTGTATAAAAATAGCATCTTAGTGAAGCAGATGAGACAGTTATGGAATAATGTTCTTCAGCATAAAATTGCAAAGAGTTTAAATATCTCACCTTCGACAGAACATAAAATCATCAAAGGGTTCAGAGAATTTGGAGAAATCTTCGGACAAAGTCAAAAATCACTATTGGTTGGGTCAGACCGGTTGGGTCTGACTGGGTTGGGTTTGACTGGTTGGGTCTGACCGGTTGGGTTTGACCGGTTGGGTTTGACCGGTTGGGTTTGACCGGTTGGGTCTGACTGGTTGGGTTTGACTGGTTGGGTCTGACCGGTTGGGTCTGACCGGTTGGGTCTGACCGGTTGGGTTTGACCGGTTGGGTCTGACCGGTTGGGTTTGACCGGCTGGGTTTGACCGGTTGGGTCTGACCGGTTGGGTTTGACCGGCTGGGTTTGACCGGTTGGGTCTGACCGGTTGGTCGACTGGTTGGGTCTGACCGTTTGGGTTGACCGGTTTGGGTTGACTGGTTGGGTCTGACCGGTTGGGTCTGACCCGGGCAGCTCTGCACTAACAACAGGCAACAGCCTCGGGCTGCATGGTTGTGGAAAAAATGTGAATCATGTTATAATGCTTAGAATTTCAATTTAAGGAAATAATTGTGCCAGAAAATCGCAATGTTTATTGCACTCATGATCTTTGAGAAAGAAAAGTAGGGTAGAGTACCAAAAACAGTGGGATTTCTTTCGGGAAAATAACATGTAGCCTGAATGTGGCCCATTATTAGTGGCTTAAAGGTTCTTAAAGTCTGTCAACATGGTGAGGCTTCAGTGACAAAAAAATAAAGAAACATTCAATTGGCCATTCAAGTAGAATAGAATACCAAAGTTGTAGCTGTAGAGAAAACATTATGTTGACTTATAAGATGACTTTATAAAGCAGCTCATCTATAGCCGTATATAGTCTGTGGCCAACACATTGCACCCTGGTCCACTTATTGATCGGGACTACCTTCACTATGTTTGTCCATTGTCTGTTTTTGTGCACGTCCTTTAATCCTCTTCCAGACTCTAAGATATGAGAGCATCCTTTAATCACTGTGCCAGAGCCTCGCCTGTGTGACGTTCAGGGCTAAAAAAGCAGTCTTATGGTGAAGTCAGTTGCTATGAAATGGACAGTCAGACTCAAATATGGTTCAATGGTCCAGATGTTGCTAAAAATGTATCCACTTCCTCCAATTTTACCTTGACTACGTACCTATCTATCTACTATTGCCTGATCCTTATTGTACATAGCAAGTAGCAAGTTTTTTTTTTTCATTTCACTTGTGTTCTCAAGAAATCATAGCACAAAGCACTTTGGTCTATTTTCAAATAATCCGCTGTGTTATTTTATGATTATACCTCATTTTCCTATAAATGTTGATAAAATGTGGTTTCAGACACCAGCTAGGCAACCCAGTCGCGACTGACTTCTGTGGTGTAGAATAGAATAGAATCCTTTATTGTCACTGTACATGGGTACAATGAGATTTAAAGCAGCATCTCCAGTTACAGTGCAAAAAAGAGTGCAAGGTACAAACAGTGTGCAAAGATATGCAATGTCGAGAGAATAGTGCAGATGATCGAGGTAGTACAAAATATATGCAGTGTAAAGCATAATAGTGCAAATAATCGAGGTAGTACGAATATAAGAAGGTGGGGTATGAGGATATAAGGTGCACAGTCAAATCCTGAGACGGCAAAACAGATACTATAAACAGATGCTACACTCTCAGAAAAGAAAGTACAGAATTGTACCTTAAGAGGTACAATGGCTTGTCACTGGGGCAGTACCCTCAGAAGGTACAGTTTTGTACCCTTTTGTACCTTTTGTACCCACTTGAGTACATATATCTACCTTTTGGACCATCAAAAAGGTACATATAGGTACCTTAAGGTCCAATAATTAACCCTAGGGGGTACATTTGTGTAGATTGTACCTCAGGGGACAAAAAAGGACTCGTACTGTACCCCTATTTCTGAGAGTGTATAAACAGATTTTTTTTTTTTTTTAGTTTACACTTCTGGTGGAATATTGCACAGACTGGTTCAAGGCAGTTATGGCTTTGGGGAAGAAGCTGTTTTTTAGTCTGTTGGTTTTGGACCTGATGACCCTGTAGCGTCTTCCTGAGGACAACAGGTCACACAGGTCAGAGCCGGGGGGGGGGGGGGCTGTCCTTCATGATGTTAGTGGCTCTGCTGAGGCAGCAGGAGGTGTAAATGTCCGACAGGGAGGGGAGAGGGCGGCCCATGATCCTCTGCGCTGCTTTCACAACCCTCTGGAGCCGTTCTCTGTCTGCAGCGGTGCAGCTGCCGTACCAGACTGTAGTCCAGTACCAGACTGTAGTCCAGTACCAGACTGTAGTCCAGTGTAGTCCAGACTGTAGTCCAGGACCAGACCAGGTAGTCCAGACCAGACTGTCCAGTCCAGACTGTAGTCCAGACTGTAGTCCAGAACCAGACTGTAGTCCAGGATGTCAGCAGGCTCTGGATGGATGAGCGGTAGAAGGTCAGCAGCAGGTTGTATCTCCTGAGGACTCTCAGGAAGTGCAGCCGCTGCTAAACCTTCTTGGTGATGGCGGTGACGTTCTCAGACCAGGAGATGCTGTCTGAGATGAGGATGCCAAGAAACGGGAAGGCGTGTGGACCCGTTCCGCTCTCTCGCCGTTGATGTAGAGGGGGGCTGGGTCGGTGTTGTGTTTCCTGAAGTTGACGATGGTCTCCTTGGTTTTTCTGGTGTTCAGAGCAGGTTGTTCTCTGAACACCAGGCCGTCAGCTTCAGGACCTCCTCTCTGAAGGCGGCCTCGTCCCCCTTCCAGATGAGTCCGTCTGTGACTTTGTGTGACTTTACTTCTGCAGTCACACAAAGTAATCTGAGAAATTACTTGAAGACTCTTGATCACAGAAGAGTAAATCCTATAATCTGAAACCATCGTAATAGCGAACACCTTTTCCCCAAAAATAATGTTTTACTTCCTCTGTCCTTGGAAACGCTTCCTTGCAGTCTCACCACGCTGACGAGGTGAAGGTAAAGAACAGGACAGCTCTTCCTTAATCCAACGGTTCACATGGGTCGCTCGCCATCTCCTCATCAAGAAGAGAATCCGCTCCAGAATCCAGAATCCAGAATCCAGAATATCAAAAAACCCAGCCTGCGTATCACAACAGGACTTAAATAAATCTATTCAACCTCTTAACTGTACACTTTATGTTTTCAAAATTCAACCAAAATCAATGTGTAATACATCTTTTCACTGTTAACATATGAAATGTCAACTAATAATCTATATCAAGCGATAATCTATATATAAAAGATTATGAACACCACTAACAGTTCAATAGTAAATACTCACGTCAGGTAAGTAGAAGGTAATGTACATTTATTAACATAATACTTTATACCTATGCATGTTACAGCACGCTAATATGGAACATCAAATTGTTTCATAACCCATAAAACTCAGCTAAATTCAGGGGTTAAAGCAAAAAACTATTCTGAGCCTGAACTTTTGTGCGTGCGTGGTGGAAGTGGGGGTTGTTACTACAACATGTTAGCTAACACATGTAGCGTTTAGGATGCTTTTGATAAAGTTTTGCTGCAGCTTACAAGATGACCTACAGTCACAAGGTGACATGTTATAAGGGAAAGTGAAATTCAGTCACGCAGGAGGAAAACCTGGATGACAACCATTCAGTTGAGGGTTTATGACAAAGGCCATCAACTCCAAATATTATGCAGCATTTGTGCTATTTATTTTGTAAAAAGATAAAGTGCAACAGTGAACTGTAAATAACACTGGAATTCTATATGGCAACATTTCTATAATCCATTTGCTCAACAGGAATAATGGTAAATTAAGTTCTAGGAAATTATATAGAAAATATATCAATAAAATAACTATTCAATTAACAACACAGCCACAAAAATGTACTTTAGGCTCCGGCTCATTGGCTGAAACACCACGAGGCTATGCTAACTCGCAGAGCTCTCCATTTATGCATCACAGTACTTACCAAAAAAATAAATAACGAGAAGATAAATAGTCCTAGGTCACTGCACCGTGGTTCACAGGACACTTGCTCGCTTAACAGTTCCTCCTTTTAATAGTATACACAATACAGAGTGTCTTTATATAAGTTTCACCACTCCCAAACTCCCGCGTCTCTGCTGTTGTTCTTCCTATCGCTCCGATCTATACTTACAATCAGTGTTGCCAGATTTGGTTGAGCCATTTCCGCCCAATCACGTTCCAAAACCCGCCCAATAAGTGTTTTCATACGAAAACATTTCATGTTTGAATAAATGTGGATTTAAATGCATTTACAGTCTGAAACAATCAAGCCTAAATGAATAGTTGTATTTTATTATAGTGCATGTCGTGTATCCCAACGCCAGGCCCGAGTTACCACAGCAGCACTACCATCAACCACAGAAACACCATTTCTTATATTTTCCCCACTTCGGCATGATAGCCTTACTTTGCTAACAGATTAGCCGACCACTTTGCGTTGAGAGAGAGCGGGTTTCTGCCTCAGACTTCTGCATCGGCGCTCTAAGGTTTGTTGAGGTGACGTCATGCTAGCACGTTGTTACAGGACTGAATTCTCACTGCCATTAAATATTTTTTAAATGGGATGACCACAATACGAGTGAGCGAAGTATACTGAATTTTCTATTTGTGCTGTTTTTTAAAACATAAAATAACAGTTTGTTGTGCTGTTTTCACAATATTCAAAAAAAGTGCCAGATGTTGGTAAAAGCAGCCCAAATTGTGTATACCCGCCCAATCTGGCAACACTGCTCACGATGCTGTGTCTACCTAACGTTTGTGAAGGAGGCGGGACATAAGCTAGTATTAACCAATAGCGGTTTAGCAACAACAGTATAGACCAATGACAATTTTTTCTTTTGTTTCCCTTCACAGAAATGCTTACTGAAGCAAAATTAAACCTCTAAAATAAAACAGAATGTGGTGATGGACTAATTAAAAATAACTTGATAAAATAAAGACATTTTTACATAATGTAGCCCTTTTTTCTTCTCCACCGGTTACACATCTAGTAACAACTGGAGGTTTTCTTTCCAACAGGTTACGCTCCTGCATGTCTCTGATTAGACCACAGATCAGTTTCTCTAGTTTATTTTATTATGTCCAGGATGCTCATTTATAAAACTGTGTAAGATCTTTACCCAAAGTTTCTGTGCACCAAAATGCCAGAAATGGTGTGCGCCAAAATAAAGTCTTATTTATTAAACCGCATGTACATGCAATTTTCTCCAAGCAATTTTCTCCTTATAAATCACAGCCCACCTGGAAGTTTCAGCAGGTAGATTTGCCTCATATATACACATTTTCACGGTTCACAAAGACAGATTTATTTTCACTCGGAGCCAATTACATTTAGGGAACCAGGCATTGGCGCAAACTGCCTTTTAATGTTGGTTTGTTCTCCCACCCTGTCAGGAAACTTAAAAAATCAACCGGTCATGTTAATAACGCCATCCAAAACAGCAGACATGATTGTACTCTGGAACAGCTGTGACATTTCAGACCTAAAGATAGAATTTAACATTTTATATTGTTAATCATATCAAACACATACCTCTCGGCTTATTCCCACTTAAAAGAGCCAGTTTCCAGAAATCCAAGAGCAGTTAACACCTGTTGTTATCATCCGGATGGTGCGGTTCTGGTCAGTCTGTTAAACACTGGACCCAGTTCTACACACAAATCTAAAAGCACTGCTCTCAGCAGTCTAAACTGGCATATTAGCCTGAAATTATCATGGGCCAGGAAATCTTTGTGGTCCCTAAAAACTCTATCCATCTGCCCTTTGGCCTCTTCCTCAAGGTATATCAGTGTACCCATAGTACAAAAATACACACTATTTATATGTTTACTCAGCAATTAAACTGACTGCTACACACCTTGTTACAACTAATACACCAATCAGTGCTATCCCTCGCTCTAGTATATAATTTGAAGATGGAAGTATGATATATGAACATACTGTAGTGCTTTTGGAAAAGTCATGTTTCGCTGCAGGAACATCTATTATACTGCAGGATTGGATATTTATGATGACGTAGATCTACAAGTCTGAGATGAAATGAAACTAAATGTGTGAGATATTTGTGGTTTCACCACGTCTCCAAAGTGATGTGAATAACTTTAGGCCCCAGATCATGACAATAAAACGATACGTGGTTGCTGTTTTTGCTCCTTTCTAATTCACATTTACCTCAGCAAAGACACTCATTTAACTGGCAGGTGGATTTAATGCTCTCACATACACACACATTTCTTTCTTGTCATCTTTTTAATGCCATATGAAGCAGAGGTGTGATGTGCAGCGGTGTGTGAAGTATGTCACAACTGCTAAAACTTTAACTCAGATGGCAGCATTTTAATTGAAAAGAAAAAAAAAAACATCAACAGTTCTGACAACATCAGTATTGCGTTGTGTAATCATGCATTTTCTAAATGAAATCCTCCTATTTGAGTGAAGTCGGGTTTTATTTTCCCACCAGCAATGAAAAATTGCTGTATATTTCATAAGCCGAGACACTTTACCCCCACAGATGAAAAATGTTTTGCGGTACCGCTGTAATACAGTATTTCCTTGGCTTTAAAACTGCTGCAGGCTACTGTTTTACTGACATAATGACTGATGTTCAGTGCCAGTAATCTGCTTGGAACGCATGTTTCTGATGTTGTACCACGGTCGTGAATGATTGACCAGAACTTTTCAGCGCTGGACAAACACAGGAACGGAGCAGTGCGTACTGATAAATCATATACGGTTTGTCCTTGATGGGTCCAGAGCTGCACCTTAATTCTTATTCAGCTCTTCCAGTCAGCATATGATTTTGACTCACTGGGTGAAACTTTGCTGGAAAGGTCAGGACCAGTTTGAAATTGTGGGCCATGACTGCAAACTGCATTCAGCATATAGTCTGACAGATAACAAACAGCTCCAGTGGTGCCCTTGATAGTGCCCCCTCCCCCCCCAAAGGAATCAATGAAGAGACCTTGGCTCTGTTCAGTCTGTCATGGCTTCTGGCACCGAGCCTGCTGCTTCTGGTAAGAGCCTGACTGTTTTCTCTCTTAGCTTGATTTTATGGGAATTACATACCTCCAAGGTCGCTTTTTTTTTTTCCATCAAAAATGATTTTCTTTGTGTTTCAAAGCCAGCCTTCAAAAACGTCAAATGTTTAATGGTGGCATTTGCTCCACTTTTTTTTTTCTTTAGAAGAAGTCAACATGAAAGCACAAGATGGAGCACTTGACTTCTATTCACCATTTACCTCAATAGAAGAGTTTATCAAAAGACAAGAACTCAATTTTGAAGGGTTTTTTTTTTTCATAGGATCTCAGGCTCAATGAGCCAAAAAGAGTGAAAGAGTTTTGATTCCACAAAGCTTAGTCTGTTCATCTGCAGTAAGGACAGATTCCCAACTTGAACATGGTGCTTCTTCTCTGTATTATACATTTTAAAACGAGAACATACAACATCGAGGAGCCGGTTTAATATGAGACTCTCACCTGCTGCAGTGGCTTGAGTTGTATTTCTGCAGATGACAGACTCCAATAAAACATGGCACCGTAGGAAGGTATCAAGGAAGATGATTCTTCTTGCGCATTAGGGTGATGTGACATGAATTTTGATGAAACACAAGCATGCACATACACACTTGGCTGCTAATGAGGAGCCGACGGGGGGGGGGGGGTCTCTTTCTCTTTCTGTTTCCCTCTCTCAGCAGCCAATTATCCGTCCCTTCAGACTGCACAGATGTTGGAAGCTTCAACCGGAGTCATTCTGCTGTTTCTCTATGTCAATATGACAAAATTCATATTTACATAATCAGTCATCTCTAATTATGTCTATCCATGCTGCCGATGGAGTATCTCCCATTCGCATGAAAAACTGTTATTAAAACGTATCTATAGTGTAAAATCTGTGAAGAAATCCTGAGTAGGCAACTAAACTTTCTGAGCACAGAAAAACATATTATTCTCATTTGAAATAATCTTTGCTATGAAAAATAAATATTTTGTCATGTTTGCAGTGGCTGAAGGAGGACCAAAGAGCAGGAGATTTCAAAAGCAAAAGGTTCAATAACAAAAACACAAATGTCCAAAAGATCCAAAAACACAAAGTTCAAAGTTCAAACTGCAAAAAGTCAAAAATACAAAAACATAACGTAGCTATACTCCGAGGAGACTATGAGAGGGAAACATACAGGACTGCAAAACACATACTAACCCTAACCCACATAGAAAACAATAGAGACAAGACAGACCTTCAAAGTAAAACAGGAAGCACTAGAGACAGGGAGAGACGCCAACTTGACAGACACAGACACACACAGGGCTGCCATGGCAACCAGGCCATGACATATTTTCCAAAAAATAATAAGAATCTAATTCTGAGCAAACAAAAGTCTATTCCTTAAAAAAAGTGTTGAATTCCATCTAAAGACTCTGCATGGTAGAAAATCATGCTTTAAATGTATGTGTCCCTAACATAAAAACGTTTTCCTTTATTTCTCTGGATGCGTGAAGCCATGATAAACTAAATAACTGTGATGCATCCAGCTAGTATCTGCGTTGTTCGTAATGTTGAGCATGAACAGAGACTTCTGAGACAGCAAATTACTTTTTTTATATATAATCGCAAGAACATTTGTTTGCTCAGCATACGATACTTTTTACTTGGTTAATAAAATCATTTTGAAATGTAATGTGCTTACAAAAGAATGTATCCTAGATAAAGATATTACAACGTAAATATCAGCACAATGTGGACAAGCATGAAAGAAGTCCACTCTCATCTGGACCAATCAGGCAGCACTTTGAGGGTCATGTGCTTTGATTTCTCAAGTGCTTTTAATACAATTCAGCCTGCGTTGTTATGTGAGAAGCTCCATCAGTTCCAGGTGGATTCCTCCACAACCTCCTGGATTCATGACGACCTCACAAACAGACCACAGTTCGTGTGTCTGAGATGGAGGTCAGCAGCATTGGAGCACCACAAGGAACTGTTCTCTCACCATTTCTCTTCACGCTCTACACCTCTGACTTCCAGTCCAACTCTGAGTCCTGTCATCTGCAGCAATCTGCAAGACATAAAACCTACTATTATTAATTCAATATTATTATTGCTGTCATTTATTTATTGTTGAAAAATAAACCTTACTACAATGTTGAATTTCCCTTCTGGGATTAATAAAGTCTTTTTCATTTCATTTTCATTTTAAAGTCGCTTAAATCAGACCTCTTCTTAAGAAAGCTGGTTCTGGTTGAAAAGTGCTCGACCTAACTAGGCTTCTCAGTGAATCAGTAAACTCTCCTTTGGATGAACTCGCCATCACTGCTGGATCATAAAGTATAGATGTTTTGACCCAAAACAGGAGGCCAAACTTCTGCCCTTTCAGTGCAGGAGTGTGTTTATGTGTATGTTTGTTTTACTGATTCTGAACATCTGATGGGATAATTATACTGAAAAAACATCATTCTTTCTTCTTTTCTCTTGTGATTTCATGCATTCAAGTTCACTTAACTTCAAGTGTCAGATCGTGGGTCATCATTTTGACACATTACAATGAGAATCTGCATGAATGTGGCTGTCAGCATGGGAGACCATGTGAGAGTTGTGGAGTAAGAGCTTTCTAAAAAGTTTAATTGTGTAAGTGCCTGGGCGGAAGATGAGGTACTTCACATTAATGGTCTTCTCATATCAAAATTGCTTCAAGCAGAATCATTAACATTTTCAAATGCCACTTTAAATGCAATATTGAGACTCCACTTCAAGATTGAGATGATAAAATACTATAAAATATGTGTTTGTGATTTAAATATATGCATGGCAGTTTCATGCATGTGTGTCTGTGTGTCCTCTGGGCTTCATGAGTTTGTCAATAGCAGTTAAAGGACTCGAGAAGAACACTTGATCCTCCAGGGTCTGCAGCCATGCTTTCAGCTAAAATGCAAAGTATGTAAAAGAGAGCTTTCACATGCTATCAGTCAACATGTGTGCCTCTGTGTTCGGGTGTGCATCACAAATATGCACTTTGACCAAAAATGGTAACTTTATTTACCCTCATGCGTGCAAGTGGTTGTGCCACTTTGAATAGAAGAGGCGCCTGGGTGAACCCGTGTGTCTAAAAGTGTGTGTTAAGCAATTGGTATTTCATCGCTCCGAGCGATCAGTGGCCAAACAGATCCCATCATGTTTGCGTTAACAGAAAAGGCCTTGTTCCCTCCCGGCACGCTGCATGCTGATTCTTTCAGCCAGCCTGGATAGATGACTGCAATCCCCTTCACAGTGTGAACCCGTGCTGGCAAACCCCCAATCTTGCCGCTTTTGGAGGTTTTTTTGAATGCTGCACGCAAGAATTGCTTCAATCTCCATCAGATGCATGCTTCAGTGGTTTCAGGGACAAGTGAGTGCGCTGGGCTGGGAGTACTGGGAGACACTGGATGACAGCCAGGACTGAAATCGTCTGGTTATTTAAGCACGATACAGAAACTCTTGAATGCAGGCAGTAGGTGTGATATTTTCCCATCAATAACATTTCGTTACACTAAATGACCATCTAACTGAACAGCTTTAAAGAAAAGAAGCAAAGAGCCACCTTAAATTTGAACCTTTCATCGTGTCTCTAATTCTGTCAATTTTAATCTCTGCAGCAACAGCCTTTAAATTACATTTATTTTAAGGCTACTTTTGTCACAGTTTTTTGAGTAACTCCATGTTGAGCTAGTTTACTTCCTTTCTATAGATAAGTAAGTATGGGAACCCAGTTTTTCTGCATTAATTTGTCTTAAAATGTGATCTGATCATCCGATAGCAGACAAAGGAAATAAAACACAAACAATTATTTTAGTGAACATGTCCATATTCACATATGATGGTGGAAAAAGAATGTGAACCTGAAACCACTCAATAAAATAAGTTGAGTTTATAGATACTTTGACGAGTAACAGACACCTAAACAACTTGCTGTTCATGAGAAGTAGCTGCTTATGTGACGTAACAATGCTGATATGACTGAACAATGCCTTGTCGAAAAGATCTCTGAAGACATGATCAAGAGTAGTTAATCTGCAAATCCATCAGTTTACAATAAAATTGTCTATAAATGGAGACAATTTAGTCTCTTCTGAGAAGTGGGCATCGAGCCAGCATGAGTCGAAAGGCACAGTTGAGGATTCTTGGTAAGGAAAAGAAAAACAAAAAACAGCTAAAGGCTTAGAAGTAGAAAACAACTCTGTCTTTGAGTCTGCTATACTTAAGTCATCAGTCATTGAACAGGTGTGTCCAGCTGCAGCTATCAAGAAAGAAAATAAAAGCACCTTGGTAAGCCTCACTACTGGGAAACTGTCTTGTGGACTGATAACACAAAACTTGAATTGTTCTGTGGCGTCTGAACAATATGACCTTTTACATATATACTTATATAATTTTTGACTAAAGAAGTTCATTGAGTTTAAGAGCATTCTGCAGAGTCAGCGGGTTCAGGTTGGTGTGCGACTACTAGTCCACATCCTGTGTTTTTCAGCAAAATAGAGAACAGTTCAGAGACAAGAACTGAGAATCTGTCTTAGAGAGTTTCTGATCGATTCCAACTGTAAACTTAAGACGGTACTGTTTATGTTTGAAGAAAATAAGCAAGTAAGGAGTGAATATGAAACGGTCTCATTAAAATTGACTGATTCCACCTGTGAAACTGAAGATTGGAAAGGCGTTACACAGAGGCTAGAAAGAGCCTGCGTATTTCTTTGTTCTCCAGAGAGGTCCCAGACTGCTGCAGAAGTCTGTCATTTATGCCTACTTTTTTTTTCTGTAAATAAATATCTTTTTTGCATTTAAAAAGTCAGCCTGGAGCAGCTGTTTTCTGAACCCATTAACACACTCAGACGGCACAGCGAATCCAGAAGAGAAGAGACTGAGAGAAGAAAAGTCAGGAGATCTCCAAACTTCTTCTGACGACAGAAAGAATTCTCAGCATGGTGTTGTTTATGGTGCAAAAAGGGGACAGTTTGACATCAAAATCTCTTTCCACAGATGTTGGAGGGGACATCTTGTACAGGGTTGGGTGTGGCTGACAGTAACCAGTGGGTAACGTATCTCTTACTGTCGGTGGTTTGAACGGTGTCATGGTCTCTGATTCTTTCAACCTTTTAAAACTTTTAACCTTTCTGTCGTGTTCGGATCAAATCTGACTGATTTCCTACTTTCATCAATCATAAATATTGTGTTTTACATTTGATTGTCTCGGGGCCTTATGATATCCTCCACACTAGTCATTTGAACATCTATAATTGCTGATCACCACTTTCATTGAATTTTGAGTAGTTTATTCAACTTTGTAACACCTGTGGTGTTCCCGGTCAAAAATGACCGCCATAGGAAATTAATGGGTGACCCTAGATTGTGTTCATCCATCAGATAGTACACAACCACAAATACACCACCACACACACACACACCCACACACACAACAGCCCACATGAACCCTTTCAGACTGAACTAATAGGTGTCTCCTCTTCCCACCTCATTCCTGTGCTTATGTGCCCCCCCCTCCCCCCACATGAACTACACCTTCCAAACTAAATCTTTAACACTTGTTACACATTTCAATGTAAACAATTAGGTGTTGTTGTTAGGTCAGAGGTCATAGGTAGTGTTGACAGAGGAGGCAAAAGCTGGGCTACTAACCCAATAGAGGAAATAACTACGTATTCCTTAAAAAACTCATAGCAGAGCAGATTAAAGCCTCTCAGCTTTGATCGTCATCACTTTGCAAATTGACCAAAACAATCAAATGAAGACCCCCCCCCCCCCCCCCCCCCCCCCACACACACACACACACACACACACACACACACTGCACTGTTCTGTCCCACCAAGCAAAGTTATGTTGAAAAGACAACTTTGTCAGGAATCTAGACCAGTTTTTGATTTGTTTAAAAAGTGAAAGTGAAAAGCCGTCACTTCAGAGATGTTGAAAAGACGTCTAAATGAAGACGTCCATTGACATCTAAATTTGGTTCAAAAGTGAAAGGTGATAAAAGCTGCAAAAAGGGACAATATCTGTCATTTTTGAGATGTTACAGTTGAGGCCAAAGTTTACAGACACTGTGCAAAAACACGCTGTTCCTGAGAGAACCAATGTGGGATAGATGAGAGAAAAGTACGGCCGTGAGAGTGTTGAACGTGTGGCTCTCTGGACTCAGATATATGGGTTCCCAGTAGGCGGTTTGTTGAGTTTGAATGAGTTGGAAAGATTGAATGAGAAATTGACTAAAAGAGAACAGAAACTGAGAACCAAAAAAAAAAAAAAAGATTTGTGTGAAAGATTTGGAACAATGTGAAAGAAATATAACACTTTGATTTAAAAATAGGAGTGAATGTGTCTTTTATGGCTGATTCTGGTGCGACTCTGTATCTCTGACCCCTGTGCAAGAATATATTTTTTTTTTCTGTTCAAGGATCCTTTCTTCCTTTGCCTTTGGCCAAGGTAGACAATTTACAGTGGTGGTTCTAAAGTTTGTTTTTCTCCCTCCCTAAAAGTGTACAGACAACAACTATCTAGTACTGTACATGCATGCAGATCAGTGAAACCGGTTTCCATGGCTGCTGTCACTTCTTCTCCCAGTTTCCTGTCTGAGGAACAGGCAGCAGCCATCCCCTCCTTACAGGACGTCCCCTCAGATCTCTGGGCCCAAAGTAAATATGATGTTGGTTTAATAAAAAACTGTGACCCTGTTGTTATTACCCCAAAGTCTGATTACAGACCTCGCCAATGCCAATACCCTCTTAAACCTGAGGCTGTAACTGGCATCAAACCAGTGTTTGACTCCCTGGTTAAAGCAGGAGTCATCGTTGCTTGTGACAGATCACCTGTTCGTTCACCTTTGTTTCCTGGTAAGAAAAATCAGAGACAAAGATCAACCTGATTCATCAACCTGATGAATGGCGTTCAACCAGTTCAACCAAAGGCTCTGATTGTCCCAAATCCCCATACAACCTTATCTCAGGTACCATCAGATGCTAAATATTTTTCTGTAGTGGATCTCTCAAATGCATTTTTTTCAGTTCCTATTCACCCTGATAGTCAATATTGGTTTGCATTTACTTTTGAAGAAAAGACTTGGACTTTCATACGACTTGGTCAGGGTTATTGCGAAAGCACGACAATTTACACTGCTGCTCTGAAGCAAAGTCTTGACTCCCTAAATTTGACCCCTGGCACTGCTCTCCTCCAGTACGTTGATGACTTGATGGCTCTCATGATGTTTTATCTTCAGGACCACTCCCCAACCATTATTCTGCTCAGACTGTGGAACTCATTGCATTAACCGAGGCATGCAAACTAGCTGCAGGTAAGTCTGGAATTATCTATACAGACTCCAGATATGCATTTGGTGTCGTTCATGACTTTGGAGCTCTGTGGAAACAGAAAGTTCTTGAAATCTGATGGCAAACCCATTTTAAATGCACCGCAAGTCTTGCCTCTTCTTGAAGCCATTCTGCTTCCATCTGCCATTGCTGTGTGTAAATGTCAGGCCCACACTTCTTCTTCTGACCCTGTTAGCCAAGGCAACAGTAGAAGCTGATGCAACTGCCAAGGCTGCAGCCCAGAAGAACCTTCTTGTGTCCCAACATTTTCTTTCAGCCCCTGCTGTTGAAATCCCTTCTTCCTTGCCTGAGCTCCAAGTCGTTCGCAACTCCTGCAGAAAAACAACTTTGGAAGAAAAACAGGAGGCGCGCATACTAATGGTCAAGGCTTGGCCCAGACAGCAAGCCCTGTCTCCCAAAACATTTCTTTCATCACTTTGCAAAATTGACACATGGAAAAGATCATGTGTCAAAAGGAGGGATGCTAACATCACTGACAACACACTGGTTCGCAAAAGGCTTTTCAGCCTATGCACAAAAAATTTTGCCAATCTTGTCTGATTTGTGCCACCAATAATGTCAAAAAAGTTTCCCCTGCCTTTCAAGCAACCCCCCCCCCCCCCAAAGAGACCATTTGAGCATCTAATGATGGACTTTATTGAACATACCCCAGCAGAAGATAGGAAACACACACTTGTTATTGTAGATATGTGGTCCAAATGGATAGAAGTTTTTCCTACCCAACATGCTAACAGCCATGCCGTTGCTAAAGCACTACTGAACGGAATAATTCTGAGATGGGGAATTCCAGACAAAATTAGTAGTGATAATGGCCCTCATTTTGTGAGCGATGCCCTAACTCAAGTTGGAACTTTTCTAGGCATTGACCTTAAAAAACACTGTGCTTACCATCCTCAAAGTGCTAGTGCAGTGGAAAGAGAAAATGCTACCCTTAAGCCTAAGTTAGCTAAGTGTTGTGAAGATTCTGGCCTATCAGAACGCAAAAACGAGCTTGAGTTAACATGAGCCCTTTTGAAATCCTGTTTGGAAGACCCTCTAGTCTTGGAGTGGGTCCGGTAAACCGGCCACTCCTCTCCACTTCCACATGTGATGATGCCATGTTATCATATTGCAAAACCTCTCTGACATGTTTTCTGATATTTCACAGCAGGTAAAAGCAGTTCTTCCTGAACCAGCAGACATCTCACTTCATTCACTCAAACTGGGAGACTGGGTGGTGATAAAGGATTTCAGAAGAAGACACTGGAGCATCAGGAGGTGGCGAGGGCCATTTCAGGTGCTCCTAGTCACCCATACAGCAGTAAAGGTTGCAGAGACAGCCACTTGGATCCATGCTAGCCACTGCGAGAAGGTGCCAGAACCAACTGATGACCTCCCTCCGGCTATAAATCACCCAGCATCAGAGTAGACAGCCAAGTTAAGCGCTCTAGTCCACCTATCTCCAGGCGAAAGCCACATCCTCACCAACTGAGGGGACATCTCAGCTGAAGGGGAGGAGTGTTGATCAGCCTCTGGCTGCACTCCGAGCTACATGCTGCTCAACACGGGTGCTTTCCTCTGCTTGGTGAGGAACATTGGCTGAACCTGGTGTGCACCGATGACTGCTTTGGAGACTCCCAGGAGACACGGACAATGGCAGCCTGCTGGACTGACAGGCTGTGGACTATTTGGCTCAAAAATGCCCTTAATTTGGGTTGTCATTTCCTTTTCTGGTGGTCAGGAAGTTCATTCAAGATTGCTGCATAACAAAAGATCTCACACTGAACCTGATGTGACATGGCTGTCCACGTTGGAGATGAAGCTCAATCATTCAAACCCTCAACAAATCCCACAGACTCTATTTCTAATCCTCCGTCATCACCTGGATATTATGACGATTCATGAGATGACTCTGACGATGACTCCGTTGTGTGATCGACCGATTTTCAACACTGAATGTTATTGTCTATATTCCTAAGTAGAACACTGTTACTGCTTTCAGTCATGCTTGTGATGGTGATCATTGAATCTCAGTGAATTTGGTTACCTGATGTTACACTTCATGGCTGCTATTGTGTGATTAATACAAAACATATCGATATTTTATTATAATCAAAAGAAGGAAAATGTGGAGGAAATTTTTATTTGCTTTATTCATCTTGAAATTTTGTTCATTTTATTTGTCTTTAATAATATGTTTAAAAGTAATTTGTCTTTCTTAACAAGACCAATACACAAAAGACAAGCATGGGGTACAGCTGTGTTTCTGAATAAGCATTCCTAAATTCAATTATCATCACATGTCTAACCTCTTGATCAAGGAACTGTATAATGTCCCTAAATTCAATTATCACTCTCATTTAAGAAAAATGTCCCTTTGCCTTCTCCATCACCTGCTGTGATCTACTCGTATGCAAACCTGTAGAGGAATCAACATCTCTTTGTCTTGGTATAAAAGAGAACGCCCTCTTTGTAAAGACAGAGTCCTCATTTAGTATTCTGTGGAATGCTGACTGACAGCTCTCCTTATGCTGCATAAGTTTTTGTTTCTTTTCTCTAATAAATTCTAATTTGATTTTCTCATCGAGATCGGATCTTAATTTTTTTCCACAGCAATGTTCAGTCCTGTTCCTTCTAGACATCAGTGCAGCATTTGACACTAGTGACCATAGGATTGTTTTGAATAGGCTTTTTTCTCTGGGTGGGTGTGTCAGGTACAGCTCAGGTGTGGTTATCTTCATATCTCACTAACCGAAACTTCTGTGTTGCAGTAAACAACCAAATGTCTTCCTTCTCCATTATGAAGCATGCATGGCGTGCCCCTGGGGTCAGTCCTTGGACCAATTTTATTTTCAGTTTTTATGCTTTCCCTGGGGCACATAATATAAAACCATAGAGTTTTTTTTTTCACTTTTATGTAGATGACGCACAGCTGCACTTGCCTGTTAAAACCACTGACCCTGGGAAGTTGAGTGCTTTAATGGGCTGCTGTAAAAAACTAGATGTCCCACAACCTTTTACAGCTAAATTCCAGTAAAACTGACGTCCTGCTTATTGGATCCCAGCAGTTGACCAAACAAATTCTGCTATCTGCTGGATCCTTAGCAGATTTTATCAGGCCAACTGCTTGGAATCTAGGCATCTGGTTTGACAGAGTCTAAATTTCAAGCATCACACTACTAAACTTATACAGTCCAGTTGTTCTCATCTTAGAAATATTATGAAAATGTGTCTGTTTTTAAATTTTTAAAGATACTGAAGTGATTTTACATTATTTAATCTCCTCACATCCGGATTACTGTAATAGCCTTTTACCTGTCTTAATCAGAGATCACTGGATAGACTCCAATCATTGCAAAACTCTGCTGTCAGACTTTTAATCGGGAATAAATACCAGGAATACATCTCGCCTGTTTTAGCTTTGTTACATTGACTTTGAGTATGTCTTTGAATTGATTTTAAGATCTTATAAAATCACTTTCAAAGCTCTCAACTGCCTCTGCCCTGCTTTTATTGCCAACCTTATAACCTCTTACTCCCTTTCACGCTTTCTGCGTTCCTCAGGCAAAGTCCTTCTAGTTGTTCCTGGGGCCCAACTGAAGACAAAAGAAGACAAAGCTTTTCTCAGTTTGGACCCATCTTGGAAGGACCTGCCCGAAGGATATCAGGTCAGCTGCATCAGAGCCGGCTTTTAAATCTCTCCTGAAAACCTATTCTTACCAGAGGGCTTTCCCTGATTTTATATAACAATGTACTTTATGTATTTATGTCTTGAGTCGATTGTGAAGCACATTGTAACATTTGTTTTGAAAAGTGCTGTATGAATACAGTGTATTATTATTGTTATTTTTATTATAAAGACGTGTTACCACACAGAGAAGTCTCTGCATCTATTGCCCAATATAATATGTAGTTTTGGTTTATTCTCTAGGAAGAGGCAGAATCAACACCTCTGTTTGCTCTGAGCAACAACCTGAAATGATCAGTGACATCAACACTTTGTGCTCTATCACTGATTTGTGATTCTTGGATTCAGTGAGCTCAGCTTTTCCCAGGTGGCCCACTCACTGCCTCCTGCTTTCTAAGCTGGAATCCTTGGTGAGCACAAATAAATACTTGTTTAGCAGAAATCTTAACTTCCCAAGATGTGTGTAGAGCAAACTAAACAAAGGGGCCTACGGCTACACTTTGTAAGTAAGCCTTGCACTGCCAGACTACAGAACGAGACTGAAGGACCAGATAAAGGAGGTAAATAACTCACATTAAAGCCAGACAAAGATTGCAACACAAAAGGATGAAACTAGTTTAAATCTGTTGGCCTTCTGGGGGAAGGACACAGCATCCACAAGAAGGAAAACACCCAGTGGAAACTGTCACTCTCATTTTGTATCAGTGTGGTGGAACACAGAGAGAAAAAGGGAGAGAGACGGAGTTAAAGAGAGATAGGAAGATAAAGGAAAAAGGCTTTACAAGGTCAAAAATGCACTTGAGGGATGCTTGACCTCTCATTTATTTCTGAAAACTGCAAAGTGCACGTACTCACACACAAAGATACACAAAGGCTGCAGAATTTTGCTGTGCAATGAAACATGACAGTAGCCAAAGGAGGAATATGATCATTGTGACAGCTCCTTGTCTTCACACTGACTCAAGATAGTGTGAATACAAGAACTGAATATTTTACCACAAATGTAATTTGTGAGCAGCAAACACCACATTACTGTTGCGTGGCTGTAAAAAAGAACTCATTTGCTCAATAGATACCGTCAGATACTTCAGTATCTCAGTGACAACAAGGATACTTAGGATTTTTTTTTTCTCTGTAGTTTGTGGCTAAAAAGCACAGTCTAAGTGGCCTTCCCAGGTTCTGCAAGTGTCTGCATTATAAAATTGTAAGCTGCTTTTAGTAAGAGAGTGTGGAGAAGTGATACACCTGCTGTAGAGTTTTAGAAGTGACCTTGCTGCTAAGCATCTTGACTGTTCAACAACTTGCACAATTATGAAAAAGAAAAACAAAAAGCATTGCGTGATAAATTATAAATGGTCTACATTTGTTCAGCGCAACTACTTTTATGCCACCAGCAACATTCAAACACTATTTATGCAGCACTTCTTAGTCTAATCTTTTTTTTTTTTTTTTAGCTTAGGTAGTGACTTTTCTCTGAAATCCTTCCAAGTTGGATGCAGAGTAAAATGAAAATAAAAATAGAATGCTATGCTTTGAATCTCATGAACCCTTACTTTTTTACAATAGGACTTACAAAACATATCAAATATTCAAAGTGAAGAAATGAAAGAAGAAACAAAAATAGAAAATGAAGGCGATTTTGAATTACCTTCAAAGTGAACATGCCAACAGTGACAGGAAATTAGCGATGTGTGCTTCACAGTGTGTGACGGTCAACAGTCTATATACATCTGGGAACTGAGGAAATCAGTTGCTGGAGTTTTAGGAGAGAAATTATTCTGAAGTTGTTGATGTTCAAGGTCCAAAAACCCCTGCCCTTTTTTACTTCAAAAAGACTCTGCCTCTCTAAGGAAGCTCGTATATCCAGTGATGCCACTAACCTCCTGCCTCTTAACCTAACCTAACTAGTTACAACAAGTTCCTCCAGGTGTTTGACCTGAAAACATACAGAAATAAAAGAAAAAAAGGGGGCCAAAACAGCACAACAAACTAAATGAAAGTATATGGAGCACAGTTACAGTAACGAATTGCTCCTAATTAATTATGAATGAGCTGGAGGAGAAGGAGGAAAGGAGGAGGAAAGGGAAGGAAAAGGAGAAAAGCAGTGGAGACACCACTCAGCAGATCATGTTGGCGTCCCCCTGTAGCGTAGGCCTATAGCAGCATAACAATGACGAAGCTGTGATTAATACGAGCTACTCTAGTCTGAGCTACTACAGCTATAGCTATAACTATTAGCCCCTTCACACTATAGTTTAGGCTAACTGTAGCTATAACTATTAGCCCCTACACACTATAGTTTAGACTAACAGTAGCTATAACTATTAGTCCCTACACACTATAGTTTAAAATAACTGTAGCTATAACTATTAGCCCCTACACAGTATAGTTTAGACTAACTGTAGCTATAACTATTAGCCCCTACACAGTATAGTTTAGACTAACTGTAGCTATAACTATTAGCCCCTACACACTATAGTTTAAAATAACTGTAGCTATAACTATTAGCCCCTACACAGTATAGTTTAGGCTAACTGTAGCTATAACTATTAGCCCCTACACACTATAGTTTAGACTAACTGTAGCTATAACTATTAGCCCCTACACACTATAGTTTAGACTAACTGTAGCTATAACTATTAGCCCCTACACACTATAGTTTAGACTAACTGTAGCTATAACTATTAGCCCCTACACACTATAGTTTAGACTAACTGTCGGCTTTACTGATATGTATAGCACATTTTGTGTACAAGACAATTCAAGGTGCTTTGAATTAAAAACCCAGTCTTGATCCAGGAATGCCCGCTATTTTTAAACTTGCAAATCAACTAATTGGCCATTTGCATAGAACTTATTTGTTTGAAGAGTTTTAATGATCAATGAGTTACCAATGATCTGCTCATGGCTGTAGAGTAAAGTACAGTACTGTAAACCCAGAAAAAAAATGAGGTTGTTTGTCTTCAAACCTGAGCACATCAGAAATAGACTGTCAAGTCATTTGGTTACCTCGGATGGCATTGCTTTTGCATTTAGTAATCACAGAGATATTTATGACCAGGGCTTATCCTTTAAAGCAAACATTAAACAAGTTCCTAGAACTAGCTTTCTTACACCCGTTATGACATTGTGAAAAAAAGAAAAAAATTCTGATCTCAGAGTGATGCAGAGACATTAATCTGTGCATTTGTTACTTAGAGATAGGACTAATGTAATTCTTTATTAATATGATGTCCTAAAAATCACTCAGAATAGCTTTCAACTGATCCTAAATGCTGGAGTGAGAGGTCTGATCAGGATAAGAAGGAGAATACTTATTTCTCCAGTCTTAGTTTTCCTTAAAGAACCGATAGTTCCATATTATCTCAACTGAGCACTTTGCTCTCAAGTCTGCAGACTCTCAAGATTAGGCTTAAAACATTCCTTTGTGGAAAAGCTTATGGTCAGGCCTGGCTCAAGTGCTGTGAACTATAATATTGTTTATACACCCTGCCTGGGTCCGGTTCTGCCTGAGGCTTTTTTTTTTTTTTAATAGCTCTGTTGTTTAAATTTTTTCCTCCCCACTGTCGCTGCATACTTCCTCAGGATGGGGGAATGCACCAAAGTGAAGATTCAATGCAATCTGTTGGGTTCCCTTGCAACACCATTTTCTGTGAATTGGTATTATATGAACTTTGAATGTGGACTGTCATTGTAATTCATAGGATTAACATTGGAATTCATTGGATTAATTAATGAATTACAATGAACTGAACTGAACTGGAATGTCTTGTCTTCTGTGTAAAGTGCCTTGACATGACTTCTGTTGTGAACTGGTGCCATACAAATAAAGTAAACTTAACTGAAATATTAAAAAAAAAAAAAAAAAAAAAAAAAAAAATATATAGATATAATATAGATATATATATATATATATATTATATATAGATATATATATATATGTATATATCTATATATATAGTCTATATATATATATAATAGATATATATATATATACTATATATATATATATATATATATATATTTTTAACCAAAAAAAAAAAAGTTGAACATTGAAACTTACTTAACTTTTGTGTCAAGACGGCAATTTGCTTTAGAATTTGCATGTATTTATAATAAAAACATGCATTAACACAGTCATAGTTTGTCATTAAGCAACTTGTTATTTCTTGAGTTTCTTTCATAAACAAACAGAGTTTGGCTCAAATAAATGTACTTCCCAACTGGAAGTCAATCTGGGCAAAACTGCAGTTCAGTGAGTGAGCAGTCAAAAAATAAATTCCTTGTGTAGAAAACAAACTTTAAAGAATTTTTCTTCATGATAGAATTTGCTGTTATTGTCAGCGGGGTTATCATACGTTTACTTCAGAGAAACAGAGTCAGGAACATTCTCCTGACTGCAGGAGGTTGGAAAGAGCTGCTATTATCACTATTCTACTGCCATAAAATGTGTTCTACAGTTAATGTTTTTTAGTTAGTCTGTGTTACTGAAACTAATAGAGATCGAGTGCAGATATGTATGACTAAGAGTCCTGAACTTTCCATCCATCCATGATCCATTTCCATTTAGTCCTAAACAGGGTCAAAGGGATCTGCTGGAGTCTATCCCAGCTCTCTTCAGGTGAAAGGCAGGGGTCCACCTGGACAGATCACCAGTTCATTGCAGGGCCACATGCAGACAAACAACTATGCACTATGCTCACAATTACTCCTACGGGTAATTTGGATTGACCCCTAACATGCATGACATTGGACTGATGAAGGAAGCAGGACGCCTATATATATATATATATATATATATATATATATATATATAATATATATATATATGGGCTGGGCAACGATCAAAGTTTTTAATCGCGGTTAATCGCATTATTTCCCTGATTAATCTTGATTAAATGTATTGTAAACAACGCAAAATCAAATAATGAGTGTAATGGTCACTTTTATTTAAATGTTCTGCTGCCATATGAACTAAAGTGCCATAACATTTGTTGTTCAAACACTTTTAACATCAGCACTTGTCAGTAACACATATTTAGTGTAAATCTCATCTTAAAAAACGTTAAATAAAATAAAGCTTATTGCCACTGCCAGGGCATTAATATCATCCCGTTTTTATATTGGAAAAAAAAAGTCTGCAAACAAAATCCAACAAAATGATTGTGTCTCAGCACAATCAGAACATTAAAACAGGTAATTTCTGAGGTAACAGCAGAAACTTTTAACGGGGAGTTCAACTTGTCAGTTGTTAAAAATAACCTTGTTTCTGTTGAATCCTCCGTCTGGGAGAACTTTAAAATGAAAATGTCCATGTTAAAGTTCAGTAACTTTACCAATCCGTAATTATCCGCATATTATTTTTTTTTTCCATTTTCAATTCTCAATCAAAAATTTAAAAAATATTAAAAAGTGACATTTTTTTTGTTTTTATATTTTTTAATCTAACACACACACACAAAAAAAGGCCTGTTTTTTTTTGTTTTTTTTTTTTAGATTTTAATTTAAAAAAACAGGCCATGGGACTGAATTTGTTTTTAATATTTAATTGTCCAGTTTACGTGACCCGGAAATGGTTTTGTGCAGCAGTTCAGGTAGTATGACGGCGCTGGAATCACATACACACGTGGACAAAATTGTTGGTACCCCTCAGTTAAAGAAGGAAAAACCCACAATTCTCACTGAAATCACTTGAAACTTACAAAAGTAACAATAAATAAAAATTTATTGAAAATCAAATAATCAAAATCAGCCATCACTTTTGAATTGTTGATTAACATAATTATTTAAAAAACAAACTAATGAAATAGGGGCTGGACAAAAATGATGGTACCCATAACTTAATATTTTGTTTGCACAACCTTTTGAGGCAATCACTGCAATTAAACGATTTCTGTATTTGTCAATGAGCGTTCTGCAGCTGTCAACAGGTATTTTGGCCCACTCCTCATGAGCAAACTGCTCCAGTTGTCTCAGGTTTGATAGGCGTCTTCTCCCTCCAAATGGCATGTTTCAGCTCCTTCCACAGATGTTTCAATGGGATTCAGATCTGGGCTCATGGAAGGCCACTTTAGAATAGTCCAACGCTTTTTCTCCAGCCATTCTTGGGTGTATTTGGCTGTGTGTTTTGGATCGTTGTCCTGTTGGAAGACCCATGACCTGCGACTGAGACCAAGCTTTCTGACACTAGGCAGCACATTTCTCTCCAGAATGCCTTGATAGTCTTCAGATTTCATTTTACCTTGCACACATTCAAGACACCCTGTGCCAGATGCAGCAAAGCAGCCCCAAAACATTACTGAGCTCTCCTCCATGTTTCACAGTAGGGACAGTGTTCTTTTCTTCGTATGCTTGGTTTTTGAGTCTATGAACATAGAGTTGATGGCCTTACCAAAAAGCTCCAGTTTGGTCTCATCTATCCAAAGGACATTCTCCCAGAAGCTTTGTGGCTTGTCAACATACATTTTTGCAAATTCCAGTCTCGCTTTTTTATGATTTTTTTTCAGCAGTGGTGTCTTCTCCCATGAAGTCCACTTTGGCTCAAACAACGACGAATGGTGCGATCTGACACTGATGTACCTTGGCCTTGGAGTTCACCTTTAATTTCTTTGGAGGTTGTTCTGGGCTCTTTGGATACAATTCAACGATCCGTCTCTTCAAATTTGTCATCAATTTTCCTCTTGCGGCCACGTCCAGGGAGGTTGGCTACTGTCCCGTGGGTCTTGAACTTCTGAATAATATGAGCCACTGTTGTCACAGGAACTTCAAGCTGTTTAGAGATGGTCTTATAGCCTTTACCTTTAAGATGTTTGTCTATAATTTTTTTTCGGATGTCCTGGGACAATTCTCTCCTTCACTTTCTGTTGTCCATGTTCAGTGTGGTACACACCTTTACACCAAACAGCAGAGTGACTACTTGTCTGCCTTTAAATAGGCAGACTGACTGATTATGAGTTTGGAAACACCTGTGATGTCAATTAAAGGACACACCTGAGTTAATCATGTCACTCTGGTCAAATAGTTTTCAATCTTTTATAGAGGTACCATCATTTTTGTCCAGCCCTATTTCATTAGTTTGTTTTTTTAAATAATTATGTTAATCAACAATTCAAAAGTAATGGCTGATTTTGATTATTTGATTTTCAATAAATTTTTATTTATTGTTACTTTTGTAAGTTTCAAGTGATTTCAGTGAGAATTGTGGGTTTTTCCTTCTTTAACTGAGGGGTACCAACAATTTTGTCCACGTGTTGTACTATAATATTAACTATATTGTGAAAATCTGAATGAATCTGTTCTGCATCTTCTCCTCAGATCATGACGAGCTCAGAATCTTCTGATGCTCATTTCCAGCATTGCAGGACACCCATCTGCTGTTGAATAAGTCATTGATCAAACTACCACATTGGCCCGAATTTAAGATGATATTTTAATCTAGAAGTCATATTCTCAAAAATGGGGGTTGTTTTATAATAGAGGACTGGACTTTCTGTTGTCATTACACATCTGCACCACTAGATGGAGCCGCACTGCAGTAACCAGCTAGAGAACAGCAGGACAGTGAACACATGGAGCAGATCTGATGGAACATGGAGGAATGACACAACCGTCTTGAACAAAGGGGTTTAAAAGTTTTTTTTTTAGACAGAATTGTTAATATTGCTAACTGCTAACTAAAGTACAAGGATTTTTACCGTTCTCCATGTCTGTTTTAGCTTTTCCGCATGTTTACCTGCCAATTATCTTCCGGTTCTGCAGCAGTCAGTAACAGACTTTTCAAAACAAAAGCATGTGAGCAACATGCGTTAACACACGATAAAATAAATGTGGGCAAATAACAAATGAATGAGTTAATGCAATAATAACGCGTTAACTTGTCCAGCCCTAATATATATACATATACTACATACATATGTACAGACATACATACATACACACACACAGTTGTGGCAATATAAAGGAATATTAGTGAGGTCAAACCAGGCCTGGAATTTCGTGATTTGAGGGACAAGGCCACTTGGCCTTCAAAGTGGCATTTTTTTTGAGGGCACAAAGGTCAAATACCAGGGCAACACGGCCATAATAAAAAAAATACAATGACACTATATATATATATATATATATATATATATATATATATATATATATATATATATATATATATATATATATATACAGACAGACAAATAAAACATATTTACTTATCCTTCAGTACTTGCGTACTGTGCACTTTGTAATACAGCAGGTTAACAAAACTGGCAAGTGTACCTTTCAGTTCACATCAGTACCCACAGTAAACATACTCTCAGAAATAAAATGCTGAGTTGGATATGAATGGAAGTTTTCTGGCCTTATTATATGAGATTAGACCAAATGTTCTCATCATAAAAAAATGATAAAGTTTCTAAAATAAGAGTATCACAGTACCATAGAAATCAGAAACACACATTGTTGTCCGGATATAGCTACACATGACAAAAACAGCTATTTTATTTAATGTGCTAAATAGGGCTGAAAACTTGGAAACAGACAAACAGTATGAGCAAAGATAAATGTTGATGCTCTGCTGCACTACCAGACAGCCACATTAAACAGGATGGCTGCTAAACCCAAAGCTCATAAAAGTAAATCAGTGCTTAATACACTTCCAATTATCTTGACTTTTACAGCGATGAATCCAGAAAATATCTCTATTTACTGGAAAAATTGATTTATTTTACTGGTTAGTTTCAAAATTGTTTCTTAGAAATTCTCAGTTGAAAGTGTATCATCATCCCAAACTCAGTGTTAATACAAATCCTGGACTTGCTACCAAACAGTAATACTGATGTGACTGGAGAATCGTTTCTAGAAATTATTGTCTAGCTGTTATCAAGGAAATGTAGTGTGATTTAGTAGTATCTAAATACCAAACCCCTAAATGGAACTTTTTTAAAAATCTTAATCCATCTATGTATTTCTAATATAAACACATTTCTGACATAAACACAGCCTCGTAATGTTATTCTGGGCTCAGATCACAGTCCAATTATCCTGCCTCCCCGTCTTCATCTCCATCCAACTTCACACATCATTTTCTGTGTCTTGAAGGTTTTATAACACTAAAATATTGGTGGAGTGAGTCGCTAACTCTGCTGCCTTAAACCAGCTGCTGAGAACTGACCGAAGAAGACATGATTAAAAAGGCTGCCGACCTCAGGAGGTAAATTAAATGCCAACAGCCATCAGCCTCCACAACAAGACATAAAACCTATTATTATTATTATCAATTAATATTATTATTATTGCTGTCATTTATCTATTGTTGAAAAAAAAAAAAGAGAAGAGCCATTGCTAGAGTATTGAATTTCCCTTCTGGGATGAATAAAGTATTTTTCATTTCAAATGCTTTCTTAAATATGAAGATATTTTATAAATTCAAGTCACCAGATGTCACCCCCTTTCATTCTTCTAAGATAATCATGGCTCACTGTATTTTCCAACATATTGAACAGTGAAGGTGCTGAGATCCACCTGAACTGTTCTTTCAACGTACTGTTTTTTTTTAATGTGTCACTGGACACGTATGTGAACATTTGACAGGAAAATGGAGAGAGAGAGAGAGAGAGAGAAGGAATGATACTGCAGGTTGTTGTCACAAGCCATCTGGCAAAAGTTTAAAATCAGTTAAACTACAACAATGTAAGAAATGCACAACAGCCTTTAATTTGTCTGCCTCATGCAGGAGGCCGTGTTCAGGGAACAGCTAATTATTTTTCATGACCTTATTCATGTTATAAATGTTCATTTACTTTGTTGCCTCCATTGGAACTTAGCTAACCTTTTGTAATAGACTTAAATTTAATTTGTTAAACTTTATTACATCTAAGTAAACTTAGATGTATGCTTAACCTATATATATATTTATCTATATAATATTTTTTAATTCAAAAGCTGAACGTTAAGAAATAAAAGAATAACACAAAGGTTCTTGCAGGCTATTACTCTGACACCTACAAAAAAGATGACATTTTCAAAAGCAATTATTTTATGTTTTATAACCTAGGGTAATTGCAATATTCATCAAAGGTTTTAGTGAACTCTTGGGTCATACATCAAAGTATTTTCTTCATGCAATATGTTGTTCTACTCTATTTGTTTTAATGTGTCATATGTCTTTTTATATGCTTTCTGGGCTACTGGGGTTCATGCATATTCATGAAAACCATCTGCGGTTTTTAGGATCAGACGTCAGTGATGTTTAGGGTCTTTTCATTTTCACCTCATGCAGATGTTACATGTTGTGTTAACAGTATTTGTACAACTATCCTGCTGCAGGTGCTGATGAGAAATAAGGACAATGAGGAAGATTTCCATAACTTCCAGTGGAACTGACATAATAATAACAGTGATGATGAAGGGGGGGCTGGAAGTCATCCTGTGGGGGAATAATAAATAAAAATGGACAGAACAGGTCCAGGACTTCTGCAGGTTGCTATCTGGAGTTTTCAGCTGGCGGTGGCTCTTCGTTCTATCTCCTCCTGAACGTTAAACTCTCATCTTCCAGACTGCAGATGAGAGGAATCGTCCCATCACTTCTGCTGAGCGGGCAGCCATTTCAAAGAATCAATTGGACGCATGTCAGACGAAGGTTTTTGCTACCAAAGCAGCACCTTTCAGAACGTATGAGCCTCCCAAATGAATGAGTCGTCCGTTCCATCTTCTTTCCCCCTTTTTGCCCATCTTGTTTTTTCGATTCCCTGCAGCACCGCAGAGGAAAGAGGAGTGTTACAGCAAACAGTTTGAGTGATGAAAGAGATAAGTGGCAGAGATGGTTTGGAAGAGGAGACTACAGCAGAGCAGTGTGTATGTGTGTTTGAGTGTGTTTTAGTGTGTATGAGTGTGTATGAACGCACTGGCGTGTTTGTGTGTGTTTGAGTGTGTTTGAGTGTGTATGAATGCGCTGGTGTGTTTGAGTGTGTATGAACGCACTGGTGTGTTTGAGTGTGTTTGAGTGTGTTTGAGTGTGTATGAATGCGCTGGTGTGTTTGAGTGTGTTTGAGTGTGTATGAGTGTGTATAAACGCGCTGGTGTGTTTGTGTGTGTTTGAGTGTGTTTGAGTGTGTATGAATGCGCTGGTGTGTTTGAGTGTGTTTGAGTCTGTATGAGTGTGTATAAACGCGCTAGTGTGTTTGAGTGTGTTTGTTTGAGTGTGTATGAGTGTGTTTGAGTGTGTATGAACGCACTGGTGTGTTTGTGTGTGTGTGTATGAGTGTGTATGAACGCGCTGGTGTGTTTGAGTGTGTTTGAGTGTGTATGAGTGTGTATGAACGCACAGGTGTGTTTGAGTGTGTTTGAGTGTGTATGAGTGTGTATGAACGCACAGGTGTGTTTGAGTGTGTATGAACGCACAAGTGTGTTTGAGTGTGTTTGAGTGTGTATGAGTGTGTATGAACGCACAGGTGTGTTTGAGTGTGTTTGAGTGTGTATGAACACACAGGTGTGTTTGAGTGTGTGTGAGTGTGTATGAACGCACTGGTGTGTTTGAGTGTGTATGAACGCACAGGTGTGTTTGAGTGTGTATGAACGCACAGGTGTGTTTGAGTGTGTATGAACGCACAGGTGTGTTTGAGTGTGTATGAACGTACAGGTGTGTTTGAGTGTGTATGAACGCACAGGTGTGTTTGAGTGTGTGTGACTGAGGGTGACGGACGTCAGCAGCCTGACGATGGGAACATGATCAGCAGCCTTTCTGTGGTTTATATGTGCAGACCACAACATCCCAGCAGCTCCAACACTTGTTTCCACAAGTATAAACCTTTTCGGACCCCCCCCCCCGGAAGTACCCCGTCCACCATTGGCGTACTGCTTTTGTGCTACAGAGCGACACTTTCACCGGCTCGCAGATTAGCCAGTGTTTTTCTCTTTCTACAAATATATATTTTTATAATGTCGAGTCGGTCGAGTGGGAATACATGTTCCATCATAAACTGTGCCAACAATGGCGTGAAAATTCCACACTGGAAGAAGAAAGTATGTGAAATACACAAGCCTTTACTGCACGAAGACTGCCTTGTTTGCAGCCATACAGTCTGCAGCGATTTCCTGGGCGCACCGACAACCAAGAAGTTAGGAAGACGTGGGTAAAAAATATCAACAGAAAGGACTTTGTTCCAAATAAATACAGCCGGGTGAGTTTTCGTTAACATTCAATCTCATACTACTCATAGTCTCGCTGAGAGTCCCGGACGATTCTGGCCGAAAGAACAGCAGTATGAGGCTACTGTAGCCCTCGGCACTAGCACAAGCCTATAAATCAATGAATGAATGAATGAATCACTTAGGAGAATGATTAAATAAATTAAATATAACATTAACACATAGCCTAATTTACCGCTAGCGTTAACGTTACAGTAGCATAATCTTTATGGCTTGTTGACGTCAGTTATAGCCAGCGTTGCATTTTTCACGTATTCTCACAGTTTTTAGTGTTTGGTTATGGGAATAGATCATGCTATTTCCATAACCAATCATTAAAAACAGCGATAAACTACCTTCATCTGTAACTGGAGGCCACTGCCTAACATCATCAATCCAAGACATGTCTGCGTTATCCGTAAATAATGCTCCACGCTGCTGTGTTTGGGTTAGTTGGTGGAGCACCGCACACTCCAATTATGGCGGGGCCACTAGGGGGCGCATGTCCACAATTTTTAAGTCGAAAAGGTGTATAATTCAGTATTTTGGGTAAAAAAAAAAACAATGATGGGTAAAGAGAAAACCGCTTTAAAAATAAACTTTTTAAAAAGCTCTTTTTTTGCTAATGGTTTTTGAAGGACTTTTCTTTTATTGTTGTTCCTATTTCTTCCTGCAAAAGAAAAAACAGCAGTTAGGACCAAATTAATTCAAAGAGAATCTTCACTTGAATGAAAACATAAACCTTTTTTTCTGTCTCAAATTAAACATAATAGTGTGGATTCAGAGTCAAATTAATTATTAAAAAAACACAAAGCAGAATTTGCCATTTGGAGTTTTTTGGAGCTTTTACTGAAGGAACTGCTGTCTGTTAGGGATTGTACATCAAAATACTGAGGAAAACTATCAGACATTATATTCATTTCTATTAAATCAATATGGTCAACAGTTTCTCATGTATTTGAAAAAACAAATTACACGAAAATAGCAAGTTTATAGTGCAAGAGATTGTTTGGTTATTATCGGGTTTACAAGGATGTGATCAAGACATGATTGAATAATGTTTACCAAAGATTTAAATATTGTAATGTCATTGTTTCAAATGAAAGAAAATATCAAAACAACAATAAATCAAAGGAAAGACCTTCAGATTATTCTGAAGCAACACATTTCTTCTTGGTTGAGAGTGAGATGTAGTTAGTGCAACTTGGTTTATAAAGCTGTAATTAGCTGTGGTAAGATGCCTCTGCATTATGGTTGTCATGAAACTACGTTTCTATACTACCTCTGTCCGTTACTGTAAGATCCAGAAGTGTTTGTACAATTACAAAGTTTTTATGATTTTGTCTTTGTACACAGTGACAATGGGTTTCAAATAAAACATGACATTTATGTTTTACCATATGGGAATTACCTTTTAAATGGAGCACCTGCATTTTCAGGGGCACAACACGATTTAGACAAGATGACATTACTGTAAATATAACAATCATTTATAATAATGGAATGTAAATCCGTTGCTGGAGCCCATAGACATCATGAAACTGGGAGTTGCTTTGTCAGACCTTCACTGTAGCTTCAGGTGCTTCCTGTTTGTAGGCAAGGCAAAAATGACTCGGCCACTTATTAATGTTTAATTTGTTTGGCTTTAAGGATTGTTTACCTTTGGACCTGGAGAGTGCAACTGCAGCCAGTCTAGTCATGTCCGAAGTATTTCTGCAAGCTACAGTCATCTGGCCACCACATCTGGCTGTGGAAACATACTTTACAGAACCAAACAGAGCTAAACAACTCAGTGGAAGTGTGGCATTTATGAATATAGGCCCCTCCCCTCGCCAAGATTTTTATGTGCATTCAAAAAGGCATCTTTCAAAGACAGTAGTAGGTCCAGAGTTACTGTGGTTTTCTGAATATTATGGCAAGGTGTTATAAAGCTCCAAGACAGATTTTTGTTCAAATTTTACAAGTTTACAATGTAACATTAAATGTTATATAATGGACATTTAAGTCCAACAAAATGACTTTAGCGGTATGTCACTGTCGTGTAGAAGAATCCAAGCAGAATGACAAAGATAACAACAGCATTCACAATGTTTTTTATTAAGTCAAGTCAGAGGAAAAAGACATGTGCATGGAGAAAGAACTTACAAGATTTTACATACACTTTATAACTAGCAGCACCGGAAGTCCATATATGGTCATGTTGTATTACTAATTGTCTTCAATGGGGAGTAGGATTTAACCAAGGGGTGCATTATTCTACATTCTTGTTATTTTCATATCTATTATCTGACCTGTCTGCGAGAACAGGGTGTTCTTCAGTTTGCAAAGATACAAACATAGCTGATGTGCAAACGAAAATAAAAGGTTATATGGGGTCAGAAGAATACAAAGGGTTATATGAGGTTAGCTGCATTTAGGATATGTGAACCTAAATTTCATTTACAGTCACCTATGTGTTAATCTAGCTGGAGCTGTTAGCTTGCCACATATTTTGTAACAGTTCCATAGGTTTCCTTTTAATGACAGAGTTTATCCAACTGAAATACGGTTTTTAATGTCATCGCTGAACCTGCTAAATAACAACTAAGGTTGGGATTAGTGCAAACCATGATTACCAGTTTTTAACAACAGACATGTTTCTGAAGAACTAAAACACAGCAGTAATCTGGTGAGCAGCAATGATTTTTAGTCAACTGAAGCATCGCTTTCTTTTTCATATGTGTTTCCTTTGTGCAGCGTCGGTGCAATCGTGTGCTTGCCAAAGCATGATGGAAAAGATTCCTGCATCACAAATGTAATGTCTTTCACGATGTTTCCCAGTTTAGTCCCAGCCAATGATCCAGGAAGGTGCAGAAGTGAGTTTTTATTGCAGTGTGAGAAAATATCTTATGTGTTAAAATAGATTTTCACTGTCCCTTTTTATCCTCCTGCCTTGTCGCCAATCGGTTCACGCTAGAACGTGTCCTGGAAGCATTTGCAACCATTCACATTGTGCCGTACACTGAACGTCGCGCTATGGGACAACTGTTTCCTCAGCCAAGACTCTCATCCGCAAAATAACCTCACATGCAAGCTTTCTTCCCTCTTCTATTATTTGTAATTCTTTCACAAAACAATGCTCCAAATCTCTTCCCTTCCTACAATGAATATATACATACACCATGTAATATCTCCAAGGCAATGATTCTCTTAAACCGTAAAATGAGTCATTTGTCTCCTATGTGTGTTTTTTTTTTCTCTCAGTCAGAGCAAACTGCAAGAACATTGCTTCTGAGATTAAAACCTGATGGAGGGTGTCTGAGCGATGAGTGTGTGATGACTAGTGTGTGATTGTGTATACGCTTGCATGAAAGAAAGACACACCGAGGGGTGGGGGGGGGGGATTTAACCCCCGCCTCAGGGGTCTCTTCCTGTTGTCAGCGGTACCTGAGGGAGGGGCCGGACTGCTGACAGGACACTCTCACTCTGGCATGATATGGACGCACAAGTACTATACACATGCACAGAAAAGGTAGATTCTTCTTTTGCATTATTTATGAAATGGTGCCATTATCTCTTCTTTCACACAGTGGATCGACTGAGTGCCTGGAAAAGAGCTGAGAGTGTGCCTACCCTCCTTTAAGTTTCCATCCACACATGTGTTCACTGGTAGCAGCGAGCTATTAGAGGCACCACACAGCAACTCAGGAATACCTGGATAGTCTAGATGTAAAAAAAAAAAAAAAAAAAAAACACAAGAAGCAAAACAATTTTGATATCTGCTAATGAGCAGAGTAAAAAAATAAAAAATCTAATTTTCTATGAAAATATGGACACCTGGCTTTGACTTTGAAGGCCAAGCTACACATGCTATTTTACCAGTTAGCCCTGTGGTGCGCTAGCTGCTTTCCATTTGTGATAGCGCCTTCTAAAGGTGTTGCTTTGACAAAAGTAACCAGAGGTAATTAAGGTAATAAAAAGGAAAGTTCTCAGCAGTACCACAGCTGTCCACCATAAGAGAAGAAATCAGATTAGTATTAAATTCAAACTAATTTGTTTGCACGCAGCATCTTATTAGCTACGTATCCAAAGTGACAGCTCAGAGTTCCCCTGAGGAAACACAGACGACTTTTTACAGTACGTAAACATTCAGCTTGTGATTGATGTTAACTACCTTTAAAATATTAAACAACTACCTTTTAAAATCAACTGACATTTCTCCTTTATAAAAGATTTGTCACATGTAGATGTTTCAGTGTGATAGAGAAAGCTGTCCATTAACAGTTGAAACTGTCATGTTCTCTTGGTTTTCATTTTAGATTTTGTTAAGTTTTCAGTATTTTTTAAAAGTGTTTACGCCTTGTTTCATTTTATATAGCTACATATATATGTACTGTATGTCATCTGTTTGTAATCCCACTGTGCAGATTATGCCCCTTGTGTTCAGTGTCTTCAATGTTCAATGTCATAGACTTCTATAGATTTTTTGCAACACACAGGAAATCCTTCCTGCCCACATATATGACCATCTATGCTGACTCTTTAAAGAAACGTAAATACTGACAGTTACTGCAACATATAATCTCCCAATGGGGATTAATAAAGTAATAAACTGATTGTCTGTCAGTGCATTTCTGTACGGATGGATGGAAATGCATCGATAATGACAGAGAAACTAATTTCATGTGTTTTTTGAAGTTCAAATTCAATTAAATTCCATATACTTAGTGCTAACTTACAACAAAATAATCTCAAGACACTTTAGAAAGCATTCGAAGTTCACAAAGGTAAAAGTAATTCATATATAATCCAGTACATTTCCGTCCGTCCATCCATCCATCCATTATCTATACCTGCTTAATCCTCTGCAGGATCACAGGGATCTGCTGGAGTCTATCCACCCTGGACAGGATTCCCATCCATAATCCTATTAATTATTTAATAATTTCCCTTCATGAGAAATTAATAAAGTATTACTGAAATGAATTAAACTAACCTGAATAATTCCTCTTAATATTCTAATTTGTTCTAATTCATAATCCAGTTGATTCCAGTTCATGATCCACTTCATTGCAATTCAACTGATTTAAAAGCTTAGGATATACTTGCAAGCATTTACTTCCGTTTGTGTACACAACCTCCTCCGTCGTGAACGTTTCTCACTTCCATACTGCAGTTCATGTAATACCAGAAGTCTCCATTTGGGGGCAGCATGCAGACCCAGAATGCAATGTACAGGTGAGACAGAGGAAGTTATTTCTTTTGTTTTTGTCGCAGTCACCATCAGAAAAAAACACCACCAGTGTCACTGGAGATGTTTTATCCCATCTTAAATGTATTGTCCTCAGGTTAGGAGTTTGTCTCGATGTGGAAATTTGATGAGAAACACCAGCAGTATGTTTGATAGCCTAGCTACAAAAAACCCAACAGATTGCTCCAGGTGCAATCCCTCAGCCTGAGCAAGCAAGATGCAACAGTGTAGAGGGGAGAAAAAACCTGGTTATGAGGCTAAAAGATCTCAAGTAGGGTGGCCATCTGCCACCCTACTTGAGATGACAGAAGGAGAGACAATAATAATGACAAATACATACATATACACATTATCAATGAAGCTACCTCTTCATTATAAGCTGTATCAAAAAGAAAATGTTTAAGCCTGACATTAAAGACAGAGAAGGTGTCTACTTCCTGAAAACTATCTGGAAGCTGGTTCCACAGGAGAGGAGCCTGATAACTGAAACTCTGCCTCCAGTTCTACTTTTGGAAACTCAAGTAAACCTGCAGTCTGAGAGAAAAGTGTGCTATCGAGAAGATTTTTTTAAGAAAAGAGGGAGCGAGGCCCTTAAAGATGAAAGACAGCACTAAATTAAATCCATATTTATGGCATCATGAGTTAAAGACACATCTTTGTTTTTGCTGAGGATGACGTCATCAGAATGGTTCCATGTCTGGTAGTAGTTTTAAATTGTTATTAGTTGCTGTAAACTGATTCATTCACATGCTGAAGGAAAAATGCTATAAAGATTTATTTTCCAGCTGAGTTTTCGGTTATTTTTCCTCGTGCTTGCTCGTCCAGGGAACATGGACTGACGTGTGATCGCGGTGGTTATGTGGATGGAAATCTCTTTCGACACCGAGCTCAGATGCAGATCTGATCTTGTTCTTGAAAACTGCATTTTAAAACAGGCTAGCACTTACATAGCCTTAGTTACTGTTTAGCAGTCAGTGTTGTCCCTGTCTGCCTCGTCTTCTAGGTGTGAACGTTGCCTGCTGTCTTGAAAACTCTCCCTCTAAGAGATTGGCTATAAAGTGTCTAGTTAACAAACCTGAAGGCTGTAAAAGCATCCGCTTCTCTTTTTGACCCACAAAATATCAATTCAAGGATACAACTGAAGTGACGTGCAAATTAGTGAAAAAAGAAAATGTTTGGTAAAGATGTTGCTCTGGAAGGCTGCCCATGTCACCCAAACTTAAATCTGCACCTGATGCCAAATGTTTCAAACTAGACAGGTGGGAGTAAATTTACTTTACTTGAGAAGCTCTTTTATGTGTTGTTCCCATCACCGTCGCCACTGAAACTGAACACTGATGTCCCAGCGTCTGCTTCCAGCTACTTGGGGGTCCAACAAACAAACTTCCCACACTCATCAATGTGTCTCTTCTCTTGATAATCAAACACTAAAGTGGTTTCTGCTCTACAGTCCCAACTGTGGATCACAGATTATCAGTGAAGATGCTCAACGGTGTAGCAACTGAGGGTCAGAGAAAGATCATGAAAAACTTTAGTCTGGTTCTTTGTTTGGGAATACTAATTTATGCCTCAGGGAGCAACAACAAATTTCCATCTTTTTTTTAACCTTTATTCTATGATCTAAGTTATGATCTAAGTTAACCACTGAAGCTACTCAACAACAGGAAAACTGCTGCATGTACTAACCTTGTATATGCATAAAAAAGTTGCATACACCATTTTTCATGCTCACATGTGTGGAGGAAATTTCTAGATGGTTTATTCATCTTGTAATTTTGTTTATTTTATTTGTCTTTAACAATATGCTTAATAGCATGGGAGGTAACCCAAATCAAGTCAAAGAAAGACCAGAGAAATGAGTACAAATTTACAAGGCTTCAGCTTAACCAAACAAGCCAACTGCACACAAATACCCAAACAAAATACTCCAAAGCTATGACATGACACAAAGCTTTAGAATTATGATAGATATGGTAATATTGAAAAATACATTTAAAGAGTTTAAGTTATATATTTTTTTTTAAATTTACATGTGTCCAAAACATGTTTCTCCTCCCTGAATCGCCACCTTAACATGGTGGAGGCGTTTGTGTGCCTGGATGATTCCAGAAGCTATGCTGTCTGGTCAGATATGGTGAGCCTAAATGTGTAGTGAGGGTTTGCTGGGAATATCTGTCAGAAAGATCTTCAACTCGGACCTCCAACAGAGCTACAACTGCATCCCAAGGGAGCCTGGGGATATTTAGCCTGAACGGCCCATGCTCTGCACCTCCATTGCCGAGGCGGCTGACCGGAGCTGTGGCCGTAAGGCCATTGGTACCTGTCATGGCGGCAATCCTCAAACCCAGTGGTGGACACCACAGGTAAGATAGGCCTTCATGCTGAAGAAAGAGTCCTGTCGAGCTTGGTGAGACTCTGAGATAAAAACTTGGGTGTGGGAGGAGTTCAGTGAGGCATGGAAAGCAACTTTTGGTTGGCACCAAGAAGATTCTGGCAAACCATCAGACGGCTCAGGAGCAGTGAGTCACCAACACTGTGTATAGTGGGGGTGGGGTGCTGTTGACCTCAACTGGAGATGTCATCAGGCGGTGTAAGGAATGCTTTGAGGACCTTCTCAATCCCACAACCACGTCTCCCATGGAGGATGCTGAGCCTGTGGACTTTGAGGTGGACTTACTCTTTACTGGAGCTGAGGTCACCCAGGTAGTTAAGAAGCTCCACGGTGGAAGGCTTTAGGGATGGATACGATCCATCCTAATTTCCTTAAAGCTCTGGATGTTGGTCTGTCCTGGTTGACACATCTTTGCAACATCACACGGAAATTGGGAGCAGTACCTCTGGATTGGCAGACCGGGGTGGTGGTTCCCCTTTTTAAGAAGGACCGGAGGGTGTGTGTCATGATCTGAGGCAGAATGGAGGACCCAGGAGCAGGAGTTCTCAAAAACAAAAGGGTTTATTTTACAAAAACACTAAAATACACAATACAAAATACAAAAATGCAACTCAAAATCCAGGACCAGGGTGACGAGAGGGAAGACGAGAGGAGAAACAGGCAGGACTGCAAACGTGTACAAGACTACAAACGGGGAACAAGCAGAAAAAACGGCAGGGAAACTAACAGGATGCAAGACAACGGACCAGAACAGACAGGGGAGAGGACAGGACTTAAATACAGAGGTCAATAAACGAGAGGCAGGTGCAAGGGATCAAGGTAACGCAGAACACAACGGAGACAAGTCAGACCTTCAAAGTAAAACAGGAAACAGAGCAGACAAGAGACAGGGACTGACGCCAACTTGACAGACACACACACAAGAGCTGCCATGGCCGACCCAGGCCATGACAGGTGTGTTCAGGTTACTGAGGAATCACACTCCTCAGACTCCCTGGTCAGGTCTTTGCAGGGGTGCTGGAGAAGAGAGTCAGATCAATTGTCAAATCTGGGATCCAGGAGGAACAATGAGGGTTCCGTCCTGGCCATGGAACACTGGACCAGCTCTATACCCTCACTAGGGTCCTGGAGGGAACATGGGAAGTTGCCCAACCAGTCCACATGTGCTTTGTGGATTTGGAGAAGACATTTGAGCGGAAGGATTCCAGTTCGGTGGTCTCAGGATTTCATCTCTGCTTTCTGCAGATGATGTGGTCCTGTTGGCACCATCAGGTGGGGATCTTCAGTTGTCCCTGGAGCAGTTCACAGCTGAGAATGAGAGTCAGAACCCCCATATCTGAGACCATGGTCCTCAGATGGAAAAAAAAACCTGTCTGGGTTGGTTCGTGAGGTTTTTGCCTCAAGTGGACGAGTTTAAGTATCTCTGAGTCTTGAACAGGCAGATTGGTGCAGCGCCTCCTGATTACAGCAACCCGATTACGCATAAGTGGAAGTTGATGGATGGACGTGTCAAAAACATCATGGCAGTCCATCAAATTACTGGAAATTGTTCAGTCTGTGGTATGAGACTTTGTTCCAGGACTTCAACTATCAAAGCTTGAGGGTTGCTTTGATTCTACACAGATTAAATAGATTTTTAAAGTCTGAGAAATTATCACGCAGACATTGCAAACATTTAAAGTCTAGGCCTGTTCATAACATATAAAGAAGCAAGAGCCCAAGATAGTGTAACTCTATAGCCCTATTACATGACAAGTAAGCTAACTGTTTTTCTTTTCTTTTCTTTTCTATTAATTAATTCTCTTTTAATTCAAGTTCACAGTATAAACTTAGCATGCAGTGGGCATACACAGCTTATGCTTCATCAGAAATCAAAAAGTGCTCTTGGAGAGTTAGATCTGAAGGAATATGGATCAGTCATTTCAGTCCAACTTCAGAAAAAAAATTAATATGTAGGCTGCAACTACTAATAAATAAAAATCAAACGGTGTTTGAAGAAATAAAACTCAGGGCCAAACAGATGAATCCTGCTATTTGCTGGAATATGCCTTAAAAACGTGCAACCAAACAAAAGCTAGTAAAACTTAGTCATTTATAGTTAGACCTCTTTTTCAATAATAACAAAAATAAAATAAAAGTATTTGGGCCCACTTAATTTCATGGGAAATATAATTCAGTCATATCAATCCAGCTTCACAGAAACATAAGATCACCTATAATAAACTCACACATAGTAAAACTGAAAAAATAATAAACTACTGCACATAAAGCCCCTTCCTGCCAAATATACAAGAAGGTTGATGAAAATAATAGAACAAGTACGAAGCACTTACAGCTCAGACCTGTGATCACATTTAATCCTATAAAAGGGCTTTGCCTCTTCTACTACCCTCTTGACCGAAAAATCTGTTGAAGTGCATCAAGAAAAAGCTCTGAAAGCCTTCATCATCAAGACTGGGGGAAGCACAAGGCTTCTGAGACTGAAAAATCTTTTGACTGTGGCACTGAAAGGTATTGCTCTGATATATTGGGGTGATTTTTTTTTTCTTTTTTGGAAAATGGAGAAAGCTTTTCATTGCACATGCAGAATTTGAATAAGAGGAGGAAGGATTTGACACGGTCTCTTCTAGCTGCGACTTTATACCATCGCCTAAACTTGGGTTAGGGTTAGGTTGCTTGGTGTCAATCATTGCAGCAAAACAAGTGTCCTCACCCTGTAGGACGCCCAGTGCTTCCTAATGGAACGATATTACTTCAGAAGCTGGTATTTCCCGTCATTCATACGTTCGGTTTGAAGGTTCGAGGTCATTGATGTCAGTGAGGCATTTCTCTGATCAGAGCCCACCAGCGAAAGACTTTCACCGTCTTATGTGGGGACAGTAAACTTCCCATGACTGACCTCTTTGAGCTACTCTGATGCAACTGTGGAGTGGGTAGCCTTTTTTCCACAGCGCTGATCATTTGACTGTTGCACTATAATACACAGTCCTTGATTGTGGATTAGATGCAGGCCATTTATTAATGTCACTGTTGGCATTAGATTAAGAGAATGAGCTGCACATTTACGATGTCAAAGCAGGACAAACAGTCCAGGCTGGGCATCATCATCATCATCATCATCATCATCATCATCATCATCATCATCATCAGCATCATCAGCAGCATCAGCATCATCATCAGCATCATCATCAACAACATCATCATCAGCATCATCATCAGCATCATCATCATCATCATCATCATCATCATCATCATCAATATCATCATCATCAGCATCATCATCATCATCATCATCATCATCATCATCATCATCATCATCATCATCATCATCATCATCATCATCATCATCATCATCATCATCATCATCATCATCATCATCATCATCATCATCATCATCATCATCATCATCATCATCATCATCAATATCATCATCATCATCATCAATATCATCATCATCATCATCATCATCGGTGGTAAGCAGACTGTGAATGTCAGTTAAGTCAGGGGCGTAGATAGGATTTTTAAACTGGGGGGGTTGAGCTGTCATTAGAATTGCAAGTTTTCTAACGGAATTAATATTTGTAGACCAGTGATTCCCAAAGTGTGGGCAGCGGCCTCCTGGTGGGCTGTCGTGGTACTGCAAGTGGGCCGTGAGAGGTTATTAAAAATAGACAAATATGTTTTAAATTCTCAATTTAAAAAAAAATATATGTTTTTAGTTACTGTGAAAATATTTATGATGATTCAAATAAATATTTAGAAGTAATAAAACAACCCAATTGAGTGTTTTTCTACTGTCATCTTTACTTAATATGACGACTGTCCCCTTATTTACTGACCACTTACATTAATATTGGAATGCAGCTTCTAGTCCTGTATGTTGATCACAGCTGGTTTGAAAGGTTTGGGTGGGCCGTGGAGATTTTTTTACATTTTAAACTGGGCCATGTTGTTCTGAAGTTTGAGAATGGCTGTTGTAGACAAAGGTCTATCTAGATAACGCTCGTTTTACATCAGTGGTTCTCAAACCTTTAACATTTAAATGACTCACACTTGTGCCTTCATATAAATGATTAGAAACATTACTATACGTATGAACCCCAAAATTTTAAGAACTTGAACAACAGATTCATACAATGAAAATAAAAAGTATTTTTTCCAATTAACAAAATTGATCAGAAAAACAAATTTACCGTCTATAAGCAGACTCAATATGTCCCAAAAACATCTCTCCTTTCATTTCCCTGAACATGTTGCTCTGCAGTATCTTTTCTGTCCAGTTTGTCAAGTCTGTCTCGGTAAATATGGAACATCTGGGGAAGTTAACAGACAACATGATACTTACGTTGGTCAGGTTTTTAAAAAGCGCTGTAATTGTTTTTTTTGTTTTTTCATTGCTGACCCCACCAGGGATTGGCTGCAGACCAGGAGGACAATGTTAACGTCTTAAATCTCATCATTTCAGTTAACAATTATTGCTTATTAAAATACCATTATAAAAATAACAACATTAAAAAATAACAGAAACCATCCGGTCTAGCTCTGGTCTTTGTATTCTCTATGGTTCGTCTTTGTTGTCAAAGTTCTTTTTTTCCAAAAACTTTCAAAGTATTTAAGTTTTCTTTAAAGTAGACAAACAACAAAAACAGCACTGTAGTCTGGACCGGGTCAAGAACAAAGAGCCTTTATTCTTCAGCAGTCTAGAGTCTAAAAGCTTCAGTTACTCTGCAGAACAACTGATTTTATTTATCTATACATCATATTTTATACCTGTCTATTATGGGAGTGGTCAACTTAGGGGCATGTATGATATAACTCCTTTTTCTCTTTCTTGGTGTCCTTCAGATGATTCCATCCATCCATCCATCCATCCATCCACTATCCTCCATCCATCCATCCATCCATCCATCCATCCATCCATATCCACCATCCATCCTCCATCCATCCCATCCATCCATCCATCCATCCATCCATCCATCCATCCAGCCATCCATCCATCCATCCATCCATCCATCCATCCATCCATCCATCCATCCATCCATCCATCCATCCATCCATCCATCCATCCATCCATCCATCCATCCATCCATCCATCCATCCATCCATCCATCCATCCATCCACCATCCATCCATCCATCCATCCATCCATCCATCCATCCATCCATCCATCCATCCATTCCCATCCATCCATCCATCCATTCCATCCATCCATCCATCCATCCATCCATCCATCCATCCATCCATCCATCCCATCCATCCATCCATCCATCCATCCATCCCCATCCCATCCATCCATCCATCCATCCATCCACCATCCACCATCCCCATCCATCCATCCACCCTCCATCCATCCATCCAGCCAGCCAGCCATCCATCCATCCAGCCATCCATCCAGCCCATCCAGCCACCAGCCAGCCATCCAGCCAGCCAGCGCCACCATCCATCCATCCAGCCATCCACCATCCCACCCATCCATCCATCCATCCATCCCATCCAGCCATCCATCCATCCATCCATCCATCCATCCATCCATCCATCCCCATCCATCCATCCATCATTCCATCTCCACCATCCACCATCCATCCATCCATCCATCCAATCCATCTAAACCCGTTTAATCCTCTGTAGGGTCTCAGGGATCTGCTGGAGTCTATCCCAGCTCTCTTCAGGTGAAAGACAGGGGTCCACCTGGACAGGTCACCAGTCCATCACCTGGACAGGTCAGTCCATCACCTGGACAGGTCTCCAGTCCCAGTCACCAGTCCGTCACTGGACTCCAGTCCATCACCTGGACAGGTCTCCAGTCAGTCCATCACCTGGACAGGTCACAGTCCGTCACTGGACAGGTCCCAGTCACCTGGACAGGTCTCCAGTCCATCACCTGGACAGGTCCAGTCTGTCACAGGGACAGGTCACCAGTCCGTCACCTGGACAGGTCTCCAGTCCGTCACCTGGACAGGTCTCCAGTCCAACACCTGGACAGGTCACCAGTCCATCACCTGGACAGGTCTCCAGTCCATCACCTGGACAGGTCTCCAGTCCATCACCTGGACAGGTCTCCAGTCCGTCACCTGGACAGGTCTCCAGTCCATCACCTGGACAGGTCTCCAGTCCGTCACCTGGACAGGTAACCAGTCCATCCCAGTTCAGATGATTCTGTTGGTGTCTCATGTGTCCCTCCTATGGCACTTTGGACAAATCAGGTTGCAGGTGCCTTTTTTTTTTTTTTTTTTTAATGTGGTACTTTCCTAAACAGCCTGGCACACATTTGACACATTTGGAGACGTTGGGTTTTTCCATAATGATTCACATTTGCACACAGATTTCAGCGCAATAGAAATTATACGAGTCTGTGAGAAACTTTGGCACAAGATTAACACAGATTAACTTCTCACCCTGCACATCTCCTCCTGGAGGCCACAGTTTTAGACTCATAACAAGTTAATCACCTTTAATACAATTCATTTATGAAATAAAACAAGGAAAATAAGTATGAGTCGAAAAAAAGACACTATAATACCGTTGTGTAATGTTTAGTAATTAGTAATCTTTTAAAGTTTTATTTATGGTAGCTTGGTTGTGCACACTCAACTTCTGCCTGAATATCTGGAGGCTTCCACAGAAAACCTGCAGATAATCAACTCATCAGAATATTCATCAGATATTTGAGAACCTTCAGACATTTGATCATCAGAAAAAAACTTGATATCATGTAACTTACAGGAAGTAGTGTTACTAGGGATATTTTTATATGTCATTACAAACTGTTTGGAGGTATGATGGATGATAAGTTAATGAAGAAGTACCCATGAAGAGAGAAAAATGGCTGGTAATGTCCATTTGATGTTCGCTTTAAGAAAGAACACAGTGAGTTTACAAATCATGCAGGAAAAAAAGAAAACTAAAAGCAAAAAAACAAGTCCAAGGATATAATCGTTTGGATTTTTTAAAGCCAAGATCAGTCATGTGTGAAATATTATATGTCAAGAACAGTTTTAGAGAACACCCTGTAACCTTTGTGCTTACATTAGAGGGAAACGTGATGCTTTTTTATTTTTGTCCACAAACACAGTGGAGACGAGAGATTACAATGGCTCATTTTCTGCCTTAAATCAAGGGAAGATTACGAGAGTCCCATAGCAAATTAGCTCTAATGAATGGTTCATTATGGGAGTGAAACATTGTGGCAGAGGGAGGTGATCACTCTGACTGCCTGGATAACCTGGATAACGTTCCTCAACAGACTGACAAGGCACATATATACATGATGTCGTCAGTGAAACAGAGAGGAATATTTTAAAATACTTTTTTTTTTTCACCCCGTATGGCTGTCAACTGTTGTCATCCATGTCTCCTATATTTCCCAGGCATTAATTTATAATGCACAGATGCTGCTTAGTGCTGTCAATAGAACCAGTTAGTGATCCTCTTCATCTACAGGCGAAGTTTTATTCACAGCTGGAACCCCACACTAAAGCTCTTCTTCCCAACTTTAAACGGACAAAAATACAAACAAAAGCTCTGTCAACAGGCTCTGACATCATCTTTGTATAAATCCCTCTTTGTGTAGTATGTTACATCTGACAGCGGTTAAAAGAGCCCTTTAAGTGCTGCTGCATGGCTCAGTTTAACGTGGCGGTGCTTGTATGGAGGCTGCAGTCCTGCTACAGTTGCAGGTTCAACGCCTGACTGGTCTGAAACCTTCGCTGTGTTTCTTCCCTGTTCTCTCTGCGCTGGTTTCTTCTCTCCTCACTGTAAAAAAAAAAAAAAAAGGCCATTAGTGCTCAAAAAAAAAAAAATAAAATAAAATAAAATCCTCTCCAAAAAGCTCCTTAACAATCACAAATAATACATTTTGATTCATTGTGGGAAACTATTTTGAATGATTTACCATTTTTGTCATAAAATCAGATTTCTCCTTGATGCTTTGAGTTTAAAATTCTGCTTCTCACATATAAGGCCCTTAATGACCTAGCTCCTCGTTATTTACAAGACCTGATAGCTCGTTATGCTCCTAATAGAGCTCTCCGCTCTCAGAGTGCAGGATTACTCATCGTTCCTAGAATATCTAAAAGTAGGTTTGGAGGACGGGCCTTCTGCTACCAGACACCTTTATTATGGAACCAGTTACCAGTTTGGGTTCAGGAGGCTGATACCATCTCCATCTTTAAAACTAAACTGAAAACATTTTTTGTTCAGTAATAACATTTAGTCTAACTATAGTGTGTAGGGGCTAATAGTTAGCTACAGTTAGTCTAAACTATAGTGTGTAGGGGCTAATAGTTTATAGCTACAGTTAGTCTAAACTATAGTGTTGTAGGGGCTAATAGTTATAGCTACAGTTAGTCTAAACTATAGTGTGTAGGGGCTAATAGTTATAGCTACAGTTAGTCTAAACTATAGTGTGTAGGGGCTAATAGTTATAGCTACAGTTAGTCTAAACTATAGTGTGTAGGGGGCTAATAGTTATATAGCTACAGTTAGTCTAAACTATAGTGTGTAGGGGCTAATAGTTATAGCTACAGTTAGTCTAAACTATAGTGTGTAGGGCTAATAGTTATAGCTACAGTAGTCTAAACTATAGTGTGTATGGGGCTAATAGTTATAGCTACAGTTAGTCTAAACTATAGTGTGTAGATGCTAATAGTTTAGCTACAGTTAGTCTAAACATAGTGTGTAGGGGCTAATGTTTGCCATGTTGTAGCTCAGACTAGAGTAGCTCGTCTTAATCACAGGTTCCTCATAGTTATGATGCTATAGGCCTACGCTGCAGGGAGACACCAACATGATCTGCTGAGTGGTGTCTCCCTGCTTTCTCCTTTTCCTTCCCTTTCCTCCTCCCTTCCTCTCCTCCAGCTCATTCTATAGTTAATTAGGAGCACCTCATCCTGTAAACTGTGCTCCATTTTCTGTAGTTTGTCTGTTGTTTTTGCCCCGCCCCCACCCCCCCCCCCCCTTTTTTTTTCTCTTTTCTTTTTGTATGTTTGCAGGTCAGAGTGTGAGTCCTCTGGCCATCCTGAGGTTTACCTCCACCTGTGTTCGGGGTGCTGACTGGCGTGGTGACCGTCATTCTTGTCCTCTTTTTTAATTGCCATTATCCTTGATTTGGATTTAATATTATAATTTTAGTTAATAATATTTGCTCGGGGGTCATGATCTGGGTCTCTGTAAAGCACCTAGAGACAACTGACATGTCAGACGCTTGAATTGAATTGAATCATCTTTTTCTTTTTTTTGGGGGGGGGGGGCTCTGAATAATCAAAGCATGGGGTGCAGAAGTGCTTGCACGCGTATATGTGTGTATGTAATTACCTCCATTTGCTAAGTGAAGCATCTCTCGTTACAGTGATGAAGCCTGCAGAGAGGACAAGGTTAACACTTCATTTATGTGTGTTAGTGTGATAGACACTTGAAATATGAAAGATCCTCCAGGTCCCACATAAATGCAAATTGGAAACCTTAACCCCTGGAGCAAGACACCTGAAAGAGCACAGCACCTACTGGAAAAATACAGTCCAGTGACTCAACTATGCTTGGACTGGGACTGTACATTTTGCGTAAATTATTGCATTTATCAACAAGTTCAGTCATACTTACCAATCTAGAAGAAGAAATATTGCCAGTTCTGCATCATACATTGTATTTCATACTTTTATTTGTTAATAGTTGTAAGAGTAAAGCAACATCAGTGTGGGCTTCTTCTTCTCTTCTCACATTTTGGTTTTTTGTTTCTTTTACAGGAGCAGTGGTGAGGCAACCTGCTCCAGTTACAGCGCTACAGATACAATATGGCTCACAACTGTTTCCACTTTACCAACAAAACACAAGGAAGAAATGAGCAAAAACAATACTATTTAAAATTAAACTGAGATTAAAAAAAAGTGTTTAAAGACGGAAAGAAAGAGAACATCAGTGAGCTAGGAATTTCTGTTTAATCTCAGATTAGAGCATTATATTTAAAAGTCTTGTTGTGCTTACTTGAAATTTTTATGTTGAATTTCCTTAAAAAATGTACATAAAAACTTTCTCTTAAGACATTACTCAGACTATAAATAAATAAAAATAGATAAAACACTGTTTATTCTTGACTGTTGTTGGGCAGGTGACTCAGAAACAGTTAACAGTTCTATCAGTTACCTGGATAATTCCTGACTCTCTGAAATGTCTCCGCTATAAAACTTTACCTCGACGAAGTGTTTGGCACCAGTTAACAATCTATTTCTCCACTTTTTGTTATATTTGTTCTAACTAAATCTATTCTTTTGTGTGACAGTTCTTTGATGGCATGGCCCTCTGAGGGCTAAAATATCTGTTCCACTAGCTTCTCCTGGTTATGAAATCTGCAGTTCAGCACTTCTTTCATCTGTATTCTGAAAAAAAGGAACAGCTGAAGTTTACTTTTCCATATTCTGAGACAAAATCAGCAAATACTGATGAGCTTGTTAAAAATTGAGGACTTAGTGGTTTTTAATATAGTATTCGTATAAAGGTTTATGAACACCTTGATGAAATGTATAATCTCAGACATGCTTTCCAGCCAATTAGCTCTCTTTTTCACGGGTCTATGAGCATTTTTAGCTCCGCTAAGGAGGTTATGTTTTTGCTGGCGTTTATCTGTCTGTTTGTTTGTTTGTTTGTTTGTTTCTGGAGTTGTCGTAAATGTGAAAAGGAAGAACTGATTTCATTTTGGGTGTAATCCAAAAGAAATTCTGGATTCTGGATCACTTTCAAATTTTTGATAGTTGTTGCACTTGGCGGAGGTCTGCGCTCGCCAAGTGCTTTTTTAGTTTTTCTTTTTGTTAACAGAAGAAAGAATATTACTTTAACATAAATGTTGGAGGAGTTTTTAAAATGTGTGTTAGCTGAGCATACAACTGAAAATTTCAGAAAGACTGGGGAGATGCTTTAGATGCAACTATAATCTCATAAACCCACAATTTACCTGCGACAGAACATAGAAAACATAAAATGTAAAAAAAAAAAAAGACCCATTATACCACTTCATGATAGATATTAGCTCATTTTGAATTTGATGTGTTCAATATACAGTATAGTATATATATATATATATATATATATATATATATATATATATATATATATATATATATATATGTGTGTGTGTGTGTGTGTGTGTGTGTGTATGTATGTATGTCATGGATTTGAAAATAAGGGAAATTTTCATGAGCAGTCCCTCCATCCCAACCAAGCTCCAGTATCTCTGACATTTTTGGTGAACAGAAAAGCTAAAATCACAGCTACACTACTTCCTGAACTTCAGCCAGCTTTTTTGTTTCCTGTGTGCCATTATTGGACAAACTGATCAATCCAGGTGTGTTTGACCATTGCTGTGAGGTCAGACACACCTGGATTAATCAGTTTGTTAATTAATGGTACACAGGAAACACAGCAGCTGGCTGAAGTTCAGGAAGTAGTGCAGCTGTGCATAAAGCCACGTTGACATAATGTGAACATTCATTATAGCCTTAATAAAAACAGTTACAGGTAGCAACTCAGGTAGCAATATTAACAATTCTGTCTGAAAACAAAAATTCTGGACTGCAACAAAACATTTGTGGTCATTCCTCCATGTTCCATCAGATCTGCTCCATGTGTTCACTGTCCTGCTGTTCTCTAGCTGGTTACTGCAGTGCGGCTCCATCTAGTGGCACACATGTGTAATGACAACAGAAAGTTCAGTCCTCGATTATAAAACAAATTCAGTTCTGTGGCCCGTTTTTTAATTTAGTATTTTTGATCCAAGTCAAAAATTGAAAAATGAAAAAAAAAACAGGCATTTTTTTTCATTTGTTTTTGTGTTAGATTAAAACATGAAAAACTTAATAAAATGTCACTTTTTATTTTTGTTTTTTATTTTTTTTATTGAAAATTGAAAATGGAAAGAATGAATGATACATGGATTGGTAAAGTTACTGAACTTTAACATGGACATTTTCATTTTAAAGTTCTCCCAGATGGAGGATTCAACAGAAACAAGGTTATTTGTAACAACTGACAAGTTAAACTCCCCGTTAAAAGTTTCTGCTGTTACCTCAGAAATTACCTGTTTTAACCTTTGTGTCGTGTTCGTTTCTCCCCCCTTACTTTAGTGCTCCCGGTCAAATTTGACCGGCCTGTTTTAACTGCTCCTACATTAACAGAAAAACCACTGATTAACACCAAATTTTATTTAACTCCTTTTTAACTGTAAACAATCTCTCAGACCACTGGTTTATATGAATAACTGCAGTGAATATACATAAAATAGACACAGAAATAGTCAACTGTATTCCAAAATTATCATTTATTGTAAAAAGAAAGTAACAAAAATCAAAACAGTGACCAAATTCACACATCAACATGAGCCTATCATTTGTATGTGTGTGTGTGGGGGGGGGGGCGCTGTGTCTTCACATGTATCTTCACACACTGGAGTGGCATCCTAACAATATTTTCTACTCTTGCTCTTCCTCCTCTTTCCTGGGTGGATGAATACCAGAGCAAATTGCCATCCTTGCACTGGAATATCATGGAACAGCTTCCCACCACTACTCCGGGCTTTGGGAGCTGTCCGGTGCTGAACGTGAATGTTCAGTAGTAGTAGTGGGAGCTGTCAGGTGCTGAACATTTACGTTCAGTACCAGACAGCTCCCAAAGCCTGGAGTAGTGGTGGGAGCTGTCTGGTGCTAATTATTCACATTCAGCACTGGACAGCTTCCACAGCCCGGAGAAGTGGTGGGAGCTGTTCATTATTGAACGTGAATGTTCAGCCCTGGACAGCTCCCACCATTTCTCCGGGCTTTGGGAGCTGTCCGGTGCTGAATTGGTGGGAGCTGTTCGGTGCTGAACATTCACATTCAGCACCGGACAGCTCCCACAGACCGGAGAAGTGGTGGGAGCTGTCCGATGCTAAACATTCACGTTCAAGCCCACAGCCCGGTGTAGCGGTGGGAGCTGTCTCGTGATATTCCAGTCCAAGGATGGCAATTTGCTCTGGTATTCATCCAACCAGGAGCCTATCATTTGTATGTGTGTGTGTGTATGTGTGTGTGTGTGTGTGTGTGGTGTGTGTGGTGTGTGGGTGGGTGGGTGGGTGGGGGGGTGGGGGGCATGTGTCTTCACACACAGGAGTGGCATCCTAACAATATTTTCTATTCTTGCTCTGCCTCCTCTTTGCTGGGTGGATGAATACCAGAGCAAATTGCCATCCTTGGACTGGAATATCACAGGTGCCTCTTCCTCAGGTGTGTCTTCCTCTGGAGCCTCTTCTTTGCCATCTGTTGACTGGTCGGTCTCACAATGGTCTGGTTCAAAATCAGGATCGATGTTGTCTTCTATTTCTGAGACATCCTCCTCTATTTCTGGTTGAACCTCAATCCCCTGTTCATCAGGTTGAAATAAAAGGTCCAGAGCTTCTCTGACAAGAAATCTTCTGATCGGGCACCTAGTCAATGTGTTCATAGTAAAATGAGGGCAATGCACACAAAAAACTATATATAAGGGGTCTCTGAGAAGATATGATACATTTTGTATCGGAAAGTGCTGTTCACGTGGGGGGATGGGCACATAAGCCTGGGAAAGAGACGGTTCTCATAACAAACACCTAATTGTTGACTTTGAAATGTGGAACAAGTGTTAGTGTCATACATTTAGTTTGGAAAGTGTGGTTCATGTGGGGGGATGGGCACATAAGCACAGGAATGAGGTGGGAAGAGGAGACACCTATTTGTTCAGTCTGAAAGGGGTTCACGTGGGGTGGGGTGGTGTGTGTGTGTGTGTGTGTGTGTGTGTGTGTGGGTGTGTGTGTGTGTGTGTGTGTGTGGTGGTGTATTTGTGGTTGTGTACAATCTGATGGATGAACACAATCTAGGGTCACACCATTCATTTCCTATGGTGGTCATATTTGACCGGGAACACCACAGGTGTTACAAAGTAGAATAAACTACTCAAAATTCAGAGAAAGTGGTGATCAGCAGTTATACATGTTCAAATGGCTAGTGTGGAGGATATCATAAGGCCCTGAGACAATCAAATGTAAAACACAATATTTATGATTGATGGAAGTAGGAAATTGGTCAGATTTGACCCGAACACGACAGAAAGGTTAATGTTCTGATTGTGCTGAGACACAATCATTTTGTTGGATTTTGTTTGTAGACTTTTTTTATTTTTTTATAAAAACAAGATAACATTAATGTCCTGGCAGTGGCAATACGCTTTATTTTATTTGACATTTTTTAAGATTAGATTTACTCTAAATATGTGTTACTGACAAGTGCTGATGTTAAAAGTGTTTGAACAACAAATGTTATGACACTTTAGTTCATATGGCAGCAGAACATTTAAATGTTCTCTCTTCCTGCTCTCCAGCGAAGGCGGACGCTTTTCTGTGAGCTCCTGCCCCTCTATCTGATCCTCGCTGCTCTTTGTCCTGTCTGTGTGTTTTTGGAGCCTCATACGGATAAAATCTGAATATCTAAATCAACCATGGATCTGGTTAGCTGGTCTCTCAATGCAATTGATCAAATTTTTTCTACAAGGAGGGAATCGATAGGTGAGCCTTCATGTCCAGATGGTACAGAGCCAGCGGGGTACATTCAAGATCCATGGAGGAAGTGGCGCTTGAGCTGCCAGGCTCCTCTGTTCATCGAGAACGCTGAAGATGTCTACATATTTGGATTTATGATCATCGGATTCCTGCTGTTTGGCGTTGGCGGATACCTGATGTATCGGAAAATTAAGCACACGGATGCTGCTATTCCGGTCCTGATGTCCGTGTGCGTGGAGGTCAGTCGTGCTGTGAGTGCCGAGACTGTAAAAAGAGACGAGATGAATCGGAAACTGGACGTGATTCACGGCGTGAACCACCGACAGCTTCAGATGCATGAACTCATGGGCAAAATCAAAATGGATCACAACTTGGGATCACTACATGCAATACTGAGGGAGAATGGTCACGAATAATTCGGACTTTCGGATGATGATTCTCCTACGAGAGAGAACCAGCAAAGGACTTTAAGGCAGGCAAAAATTCACTGTCAGTCTGACCGAAAAAACAATCTCTCTTATCTGAATCTGGCGCCCCCCGAGCGGCCTTGGCCAAGGCCGAACTGTAAAAGAATCTCACCGAGGTCTTATCCGAAGTAGGCTCCCCCCCACACCATCCCCGCTCCATTGCCTTTCCCTGACTCTCAACGTCCTCGCTGGATCCTGATGTTCTCCCCCACGTGGAGCGGACTGATTGCACTGCGAGCCACCGGCTGCGAGCCACCGGCTGCGCGCCACCGGCTGCGTGCCATCGGGCGAGCGTGCACGGGCCGCTTGGCTGGGACCTTTTTCCTGATATGATGTCTTGTCTTGTACTAAGCTTGTTATGCTTGTGCTGAGGTTTTTTTGTGAATCAGACAACATGTACCTCTGATCAAGGACATGTGGTGTGAGACACCTGTTTTTTATCCTCCCCCCCCCCCCATCCCCTATGTGGTCATATTTTTCCTCTGTTAAATTGAAGCGCTCTTATAGCGCTGACCCAAGCACCGTTGACTCCTGTCCATATGTTTGTGTTGTTTTTTGTATGTTTTCTCTTGGACGGTGAACTGGGAAGTCAAATTCTGCTGTGTTGGGACGCTGGCTCAGTGGCGACAATAAATTTGATTCTGATTCTGATTCTGATTGATTCTAAATAAAAGTGCATTTTACACTACTTTTGAATTCATTATTTGATTTTGCGTATAAGATGCGATTAATCATAATAAATTAGTGAAATAATGCGATTAATCACAATTAAAAATTTTAATTATTGTATATGTATGGGGGATGGATGGAGAGCTGTGTGCTTGAGATCACTGTTTGTGATATCTTCAGATATCTTGTTTTGGCTTTTTACACTGTACTGCTAGCAAAGTATGCAAAGGTCTGTCAGTAGAAAGGTTTAGTCAATTAAATCAAAATGAACAATGGCACTTCTTCTTCTTCTCTCCAGTGTCCACATCTTCATTTCTAAACAAATCTCTGCTGATAGGCCAGCAGTGCTCCTCTCTGCAAATCTCCAGCATGTTCGTTGCTTCAGGTTTCAGCAAATGAGTGACAATAATGAGTGACTATATTCAATAATTGGAACTAATTGGATAAGCATTCAAGTTTAATTACTTCATTTCTACATTCAGATTTCCACATCTCAACACATCAACAACTTGTCATCTTATCACTGGGTGTTGTCTTATATTGGTGCAAATTAGCTCGTCACAGCTTCATGTGAGCAACAAAAAACAGCAGTGAAGAAGGAAAAATGTTGCGTACTCTGTGCAACTGTTCCAGAAGGTTTGCTAATTAGGTTCACTAGGTGGTTAATAATTCAAAAGAAAGAAAACATAAAGAAACCCTTCAACCCCTTGTCAAAATTTCCACATCCCTTATGAATAAATGATGAAATATCAGACAGAGAGAGCAATTATTAGCTTTCTTAAACATCATTTATACTCCAAACAGCCTCTACATAATGCATGGGGCTGATTTTAATGCTGGAGATCAAAAGAAATCAAAGCCCCACTGGTGCAACTGTTAAACTGACTTTAACTAAATAAATCATGAAAAAAAAAGAAAAAAAAACTCTGATGTAGCAGACAGGGGACCTTTAATAAGCATGTAATGGGCCTTGGTTAATCCTCTGGCTTGTAACTTGAGATTTATACATATATCCCCATTTCAAAAGGAAAAACAAATGGGACCATGGAAAAATGCATGCAAAATAAATGCAGCGGGTAAAAGATGTACTTTTAGTTTTCATTATATTTGGCTGCAGAAAATAGGAAACAAAGGTTATTCTTATTTGCCGGTTCAGTTTCAATAAACTTCTTAACATACAGTCATGGAAAAAATTATTAGACCACTCTTGTTTTCTTCAGTTTCTTGTTCATTTTAATGCCTGGTACAACTAAAGGTACATTTGTTTGGACAAACATAACGATAACCACAAAGATTGCTCATAAGAGTTTTATTTAAGAGCTGATATCTTACCATTTTCCATGGTTTTCTTGATTATAACCTAAATCACTTAAGTTTTTACATCAATAGCTATGGCGTTGTACTGCCAAAAACACTGCTTTTATGCATTCAGTGTTTTCTTTTCTGTCTGTTTTAGTCACATGATGACGTTTAGTGGTACCAGGTATTAAAATGAACAAGAAAGTGAAGAAAAAATGGTGGTCTAATAATTTTTTCCATGACTGTATGTCTGTTCCTGATCTTAATTTTGCAACATATTCCATAAAAAGCTGGATGGGGTCTCTTTAAGCAAGTAATGAGATAAAAAAATATATATATATTTATTTTAAACAGGTGATATGAAGATGAAATAGGTCTTGTAAAAAAAAAATCTCTCATCCATTATGATACTGCATCCAGAACCATCATTCAATATTAGCTGACATGTTCGTCAAACACTCTAATACATCTCGCTATATTCATAAATCTCATTTCAATATTTTCTATGCAAAATGAAGCGTGATATTAACCTTCTCTAGAGATTGCGTCAATGTTTCTGGACTTTGAGGTACCTGGGATGAACCATTTACTACTTCAGTCCTATTCAATGTTGTGACATCCCACCTGGCTGCCATACTGACATGTCCTCAGTAGAAAATGTGTGTAGAGTTTTGAAATTGAAAATGTGACAACCTCATACTGTTTCGCACTTAAACCCGTGTTTGCAGGAGGAGAATGGCATAAAATAACAGCTGAATCTACTCATCATTGTTTCTAATACCTTAAAAGGTTTGTAGAAATGATAACAGCTTTACTGTCGCAACCTTTTCTGGAATGTGTTGCAAGCCTGAGATGCAAAAACAGATGTACATGAGCAACTTAAAAACGTTCAAGAAAACGCATGAAATTACCGGGGTGTATTAAAACAAAAGTGAAAGCCAATGTAAGATTCATAGTATTTTGTTTTTATTATTTGTAAATGTAGCCCTATGAAGAGTTCATGTTAATAAGCATTTCTGTGATGAAATTGATTAAATAAAGTCAAGTAAACACAAAAGATGATAAATTCATAGATTAAATAGGAGAAAAAGGTTAAAAAAATAGGAGAAACATTCAAGTTTATGGCCAATCACAGTGTGTCGACATGTTTTAAAACATGTTTTTTATTTGTTTTGTTTTTTGTTTAACACTAAATTTGTGTTTTGTAGGTAAGAACTTTTGTATGTAAAAGAATTTTATGTTATTTGTGTTAATTTCCGGGTGTTGAACGAGACCCCTGACCTGAGCAGGAGAGATGCTGGAGCCAGAGTGGAGAGGACTGGGGAAGCTAATCAGGATACTGGTTGACTGGGTAACCAACTGGGTTGACTGGGTAACCATGAGGGGTCATGAGGTTTATTTTGAGAAACAGACAGTGACTCATATGAAATCTGTAACCTGGTGTGTGACGAGTGGACAACTCTGGCCACGTGTTTTAGCAAGGTTAGCGAGCTAAGTTAGCACAGCCACGCTAGCAGCATTGGAGATGCCTACAGTGGACTGGTAACTCAGCAGCTGCAGTTCAAAGCTCCAGATGGAAGAAGTTGCTTATTGGCCAAGTTTTGTGTGGATATTCATGTATTTATCTCGCTGCTGCTCCGAGGGACTGATCCCTGCGACGCTGGACGCTGGACGCTCCAGTTTGGGCCCAGTGTGTGGTGGTTTTGCGGTCGGGTGTCGACGTGCTGTCTGTGGGTGCGGATCGGTCCTCTTGCAGCTGGTGGAGACGTGCCGCCGCGGACATGGACGGTGTCGCTGGGGGCCGGTTCGGGGAAGCTAATCATGAACCGCTACCCACGGCAACCACCGCCACTGGATCCGGGCTGCAGCGTTGACTGAACCGGGACGGGAGCCCCCGACGTAGCAGCGGCGGCATGCTGCCCCCATCCAGCAGTCTACAGGTGAGTCAGCTGACCTGGCAGGGGCCGTCTGAAGACCTGGTGGGCCCGGCACCGCCAGGGGTGACGCCAACAAGCTGGTCCACATGATGAACCGGGTTCTGGGACGGTCGGTTCCACCGCTCACCGGACTGAGGAAGCTCGGTCTTCCCAGAGGAGACGGTTTGGTTCATCGGAGTTTCCTCCTCTGACCTGGAGATATCTCACTTAATTCACCATTGTGGAGATTTACTGGTTTTAATGGCTGTTAACGGGTTTTAACGGCTGTTAACTGGAGTTAACACTCGGACCACAGGACCGGGACATGAAGAAGGAGCGCTGGACGCCGGCAGCTCCCTGTAGCTTTGGGGGAAAAACTTGTCAGAAGGTGATTCTGGAGCACAAATGGAGCGATACTAAAAAACCTCCCCAAACTTGTCTCTGAAACATGAATGTCATTCCCGACACTAATAGCAACATGAAGACGTTTGCATCTGGAGTCCTGTCAATCTTTGGATTCACATACTAATGCAAGCAGATTTTCTCCAGCATTAACTACATGCTTGAAATCTAAATATTGCCTCTTTCTAAAGATTTAATATATTTACTGCCATGTCAACAAGTTGACAGGAATCTGTCTTGGCTCCCAAACATGCAGTACAACAGCAGCCAATATACACTATGAGTTTTACCTTTGTTATAACAGGTAAAAACAGCAATAAAATGTCAACAATTTTCTGTTTGTTCTTCTATAATTTCATAAATGCAACAAACTATAGTTCTTTTACAGGGGATGCAAAAAAAAAATGGAAATGAAAATTAATCTTGTATGACCTCCCTTACATTAAAACTTTACAAACTGCCAAACATACTAGGAATAAACTTTTGGATGGATTCAAATCGCTCTGTATATACTACAATTACATATAAAAGGTCAGACATTGTGTTATCTTCATTTTAAGGGTCAAATAGGTTTTGCGGCTCCAGATGAATTATTTTTTTAAGGGGAGAGGGGAAAAATGGCTCTTTTGATAGGAAAGGTTGTGACACCTGATGTATATAAATATATTAGAGTAAATCTTTATGGATTTAAAGGGTTAACTGAAATCACAAAAGACTGGAATATTTTTGTCATATTTTTATTTATTCTCCCCAAATTCTTTGAAGAGAGAGATCTCATTTTACTCTTAAATGAAGCAGTTTGAAAGCATTATAAAAAAAAAATCAGGGTAGCCACAGGGCACTACATATATGACAAATATAAAACATAGTCATTTTCTAATTAGGGGTAATAATGATGAAATCAATTTTAATACAGAGATATCATTAGCTGCATATATTTAACCTGCATCCACACTTTCAGCCTCAAGACAAGTCTGAATTTAATCACAGCAATTTAATTCCATTTTCTGTCATTTAATCCAACAAGTAAATTGCTTATATGACAATCAGCCTGCCTGCCTGCCAGTTGGTGCTAACGGTGCTGTGATAACTACCTCTGATCATTCATTCCCATTGCCTCGGTGCTTTACTGTCACACACAAATACCAATCACAAGCATGAATCTGTGCTCTCTAAATTCAACCCTTTCACCTGTCATTCCACACCAGAAACAAAACTGAACACCATCACTAAACTGTCATTCTCTGCCCTGTGGATGAGCCAGTTTAAGTGAGATAGCACTTCAGGGATTTGGGGAACAGTGAGCGAGAGAAATTAGCCAAACTGTGAAGTTTCAGATGTGCATGTGTGTGAGCACATCTGTGTTTGTTGGGATTCATGAGGACAAGGATCAAGAGTTTAGAGCTTTCAGTTTTCTAAAGGGCCCACCGTACAGCCCTGATTATTTTCCTCTTAAGCAGCATGAGACATGAGCCCCCCGAGCCTCAATAATGTGTTTAAAATATGTTTAAAAACCGCAAAAAAGTGGCGAGACACTGCAGTGAAACAAGACAAAGGCTCAACTGTGGTCTTTCTGTTTCCTTCACAGCTTCTGGTCTCTGAACCGTAGCAAACAAACCTCGTTTTCATTCTGCTGCCCCACAACACACACACTACATTACCCATAAGGCCACACCATTACCCATAAGGCCACCTTCTTAAAGGGGCCAGGCTGGCTCACAACATTTCTTTGCTGTGAGAGAACGCGCACAACATCCTGTGATGTTTCCGCAATTTTTTCTTGATATTTTTTTTATATTATATATTTCTGAAAAAAATCCGCAAATAACTTAAACTGCGGAACTTAAAGCTCAAATTGGCGAGGGATCACTGTAATGATTTAACGTGTTTTGACCTGTCCAGGTGTACCCCTGGGACTGGCTCCAGCAGATCCCCGTGACCCTGCAGGGGACTAAGCGGGTTTAGATGATGGATGGACACATGGATGTTTGACATGAATAAACATAGAAAAATGATGAATGCTGTGCCTCTGAACAATATTATATTTTAGAGTTTACTGTAACTGTGATGAACAGAGAACTCAGGGATTGAGGAACAAATATCTTGCACAAATGGACAAATGTATTTGCCAGACGAAGGGCCCGATCGTACACCTCCCGCTACCCGCTAACCGCTAACCGCCAGACGAGCTGCCCATGAGAGCTGCTCCGATCTGGATGAAAACGCTCCATAGCGGTTAGCGGGTAGCGCAACCTGCTCTTAAAGGCAATGGCTACTGACGCACTGATTGGTTAAACAGGTGGAACGCCATAACCACTCCCATGCATAATGTGTGCATAATATAGCGGTTAGCGCAGGTAAGATCGCGGGTTTAGGGAGGTGGAAGATTGCGTTCTTTGCGTTCTCCTGCTACCCGCTATCCCTTAATAGCGGCTTTAGGAGGTTTGGCGGAAGATCGGGCCCGAAGTCTGAAAAAAGGAAGGAAGTACATGGTAGTGGTTCTTGATTTTTTTTCTTGCCCAAACACAGCTCATTCATGTATTTAGATTTATCCTTGTTCTGTTAGTTGAAGCCTGATTACTTATTTTTGTTTTATTTAATTTTGTGATTTGAATGATTGCTGAACATATATTTGTATAGGTTGTACAAACTGTGGTTACCTGAGGTTCTTTTAGATGTGCTAAAACTGACCATTGAGTTTGCGCCGCAACTCAGTTTGAAAAAAACTGAGCCATATGGATGTTGATCCAAGACTGCACAGACCTTTACATTGGATAAACCAAATAACAGCTCGACATGGAACACTACGACCAAGCAGCTGGAATCGTGTACAGAAGGGATGTAACGATATGGAAAATTTGATATCTCAATTATAGTGATGTTATAATCACAAAATCATGTGATTTTCTTGTCATGCTAAAACATTAGAAGCCAAAACCTTATCAAAATGAAACTTTCACATTAAAAGGGCAAACAACTGGCACAGAGAGAGATTTTATTCTAAATAAATGAAATAAATTACAGGAACAAAGCTTATTTGTCTGGTGCAACTTCAAATGAAATAAACTTTGGACTTTAAGATAAACCTTAAATAAGTAAAAATGTGCAAATAAAATAACAGTTACTTGCACAAATTACAATTAAATATAAACAAGTGCAAAGATTCAACTTGACAGTGATTGATAGTTCTTTCCCAGATAAAGAAATACTTCCACTGCTGTATCATGGTGAAAGTTCCTTTCAGATTGAAATGAAGAAATGTCTGCATATTTACTTTCTCTGGTTTTAAAAGTAATCTGTGCCCACTGGGACTGAACAGCCTCTCTGAAGGCACTGGTTTCTAGAGGGCACAAAAACTTCTTGGCAATCCTATTAAGATAGGGCAGCTTGGATGCCTGGTTTTTCCACCACACCAGTGGATCATCTTCAGCTGCAGTGGTTCGGTAGATACAAGTAGATTTTGATCTCGTCCTTCACTGTAACTTCTGATGTCTTTTGAGGTGAATCCTCTGTAGCTTTCTGCCTTGTTGAAGCAACTTTTCTCAGCAGTCCAGCCAAGCCTTTCCCCTCCGGTGCTTTTGTGGAGGCAGTGGCAGTGCTTGTGTTTTCTTGGTCCTTCCTGGACTGTCCTTGTCTCTGTCCTTGTTCTGCTGGACCTCAGAGCTGCTTTGATACCGTTGATCACGGCCTTTTAGATTAGAGCATAGATTCATAGATTAGAGCACACTGTTGGAATTAAAGGGACAGCATTAGGCTGGTTTAAGTCATTCCTGTCTGACAGGTTCCAGTTCGTCCATGTTAATGACGTTTCTTCTACACGCTATGGCGTCCCACAGGGTTCAGTTCTGGGACCAATCCTTTTCACTTTATACATGCTGCCCTTGGCATAAACTTTCATTGCTAAGCTGATGATACGCAGCTGTACTTATCTATGAAACCAGTTTTTATTAAATGATATAGATAATGGATGGATGGATGGATGTTTGAAGCCTGAAATGTGGCAAAAGGTTGAAAAGTTTAAGGGGGAATACCAGTAATCATTTCATCCGTAGTGTACAGGAACATCTGTATTGAGTTTGGGCTCCAAGTACCAAAGTCACGATGGAAGATACCTGGAAGAGTAGTGAAAAATGAAAGAGCAAAGATCCTGTGGGACTTACAAATCCAAACTGATAAAATAGTGATGACGAACCAACCAGATATTGTGGTAGCTGACAAACTCTGGAAAAAAAGCTAAAGTCATAGATACACCAATGCCATGTGGAAAGACATCAAGAAAAATGAAGGAAGATAAAAAGCTGGAAAAATACCAAGAATTGAAGGGAGATGGAAAAGATGAGAAAGGTGAAGGGAACAGTGGTGCCAGTGGTTTTTGGAGCAAGTATATATAGAGTCAGATAAACATTAGAATTTAATAACAACCATTTAGGTCCTATTAGGAGCCACCAAGCTTATTCATAATTTAGTGCCGTCACACTATGAAGGAAGGAAGCAAACGGAAATGCAATGTTTGAGAAACTGAAGTTAAAACAGACAAAACAAAGTCCACACAGGGGAAACGGCAGCATTCCTGTCTGTACCAGAGCAACAATAGCAATTTCCTGGCAGGGCCACCAGTCATCAGGCTCTAGAATGCAAAATAAATAAATATATAAAACCTTATGTTTTTCAAGCATTTTATAGCTATCATGCAGGACCTCTTGACACCAAAACACAACGGAATAAAACGTTTAACCAGCTGTTGGCAGTGCTCATAAAACTTCTACATTCTTTACTGTAGTTCAATGTAGATTTTTTTATGCTGTCTTTTCAAAGATGACATTAAAATATAAACAACTGTAAAGTGTCACTGACTAAAGAAATACATTTGTGCTGACCCTGACAAACTGCATTTACACAGGTTTCCAAGACATGACGATAACAAAAATAAAACAGTTGAAACTTTACCACTAAATCCTTGGCAGTAGTGGGTGCTGGTTGGGGAGCATCTTGGTAGAGGTGGCACAAGTGCTCGAGGAAAAAAAATCAAGGATGTCCACAAAATTTTTGTGGACATTTCATCTAGCTTCATAAATTCAGCTGTGTATCATCATAAAAAAAATGTATGCCGAGGCTCTGGATAATATTTCCCAAGGGAAGCATATATAGAGTGAAGCGGATCGGCCCTAACACTGAACCCTGTGGAACACCATAGCAGACCCTTGTCTGTATGGAAGAAATGCCATTAACTTGCTCAAACTGGAACATGTCAGATGAATATGATTTAAACCAGCCTTGTCCTGTCCATTTAATCCCAATGCCATGCTCGGATGTTTCCAGAAAATGCTGTGATTGATGGTATCAAAAGCAGCACTGACGTCCAGCAGAAATAGTATGGACATTAATTCATTGTTTGAGGCCATGAAGAGGTTGTGACTCTAACAAGTGTCGTTTCTGTCCTATGATGTATTCTGAACCCTGACTGAAAAACTTCAAATAGATCATTTCGATGCAGGTGGTCACCTAGCTGTCTATAGTTCACTAAAATGCCTGGGTAAAGGTTTAATGACTGTGATTTTAAAAACCTGTGGTACATATCCTGATTTTAGGGATAGATTAATCGGATCTAATATTGACATACTAATAAAAGAGTAAACATTTTTGAATTACCAAGTTGGGTTGGGGGTCTAATATGGTGGAGGGTTTAGCTTTACTGAGGTTTAAGGTCACCTAAGGTAAGGCTATAGGAGGAGTCAAGTGAGGGACGGAGAAAGTTACTAAAGCTGTAGAAACACCCAGAGCTGTTGGTGGTTGGTTGATTTCTTCTCTAATTCCTATTATTTTACTGCTAAAGAAGCTAATAAACTCTTCACTACTGAGAGAAAGTCTCAACAGAGTTGAGACTCTTTGTCATCCTGTCTACAGTGCTGAACAGAGGATGTGGGTTGTTTTCAAGAACAAAGTATCATGTTCTATACTGAAGGTAAGGAAGTGATCAGGGATGTAATTAAATCAGTGCGTTAGTTCTTTCATTTTTTGCGAGATGTCCATCAATTCTAAAAGAGAAATAAAGGATAATTTCAGGCTGTTACTGTCAACGTCCATGTGAATGTTAAAGTCACCCACTATAACAACATGTCTGAACTGAGCACTAAACCAGTTAGACAGAAACTCCAGCTCAGCAGGGGGCTGGTACACCACCACCAACAAAATTGGCTTTTTTTAATATCCAGCTCGGGATGATTTGACTAAATGTGAGGCTTTCAAACGTACCGTATTTTCCGGACTATAAAGCGCATCTAAATATAAGCTGCACCCACTAAAATTTAAACGAAATATATATTTTGTCACATATACGTCGCACCGGACTATAAGCTGCCGGTATCCAGGCTGAGAAATAAGATATTTACATCGAAAGATTTTACCATAAGTGTTTATTCACATACCTGAACTGATAACTGTAACACGGCAGTAAAAGTTCTGATCAAACAAAACAGAAAAGTCATTGATGGTTTTATTCATTTTCCTCCTGTACACTAAAACCAAGTTGTTTTATTTTTCCTCCTCCTGTGTACTGAAACCCCCCCCACAGAGCAAAGATACAGAACGGACCCTGAAACTGACCCGTATCGGAGTCCACTTGCACTCAGTGCCGGATCCGCTTTGGAGCCGGATCGCGGACCTGCTGGCTCCACGCTGCGTCCGGTCCACATCTGCGATTAAAACCTTACCTCCATGGCGGGTCCACTCAGAACCCTGAAATCCACTGGAGAACCAACAAACTGACTGGACAAATTTATTAATCAGTTTGTCCAATAATAACAGGTATTGATGTTCACAAAATGAATGTAGAGTAGCATAGCCAACATAGGCTATGCTCTGAGCTCTAGGTGCTCCGAGCTCAAGGAGAGGATCAGAGGGATACGAGCACAGAACAAGAAACTCCACAACAGAGTTCTGTGATCTCCTCGTTTCCTCCACAGCAAACATCTGGATGAGATCATGCCACAGCTGTACAGACATCATCTGCCCTTAAGAGAATAATAACGTATGACAGTAATATAGTGATGCATAATCGAGAGGTAGAGCCGGTTGTGCAGTCCACATGTGACTGGGTGGACGCGCAATGATGGGATTTGGACGCGCTCTTTTACGCGCCGACATGCCAGTTGCACTTTCCACAAACTCTATATCTTACGGTACTGGTATCTAGCAGATTTTGGGTATTGGGTAGCAGAAGGTGTAAGATAGGGCCCTATATACAGATACGGAGCCTACCTCCTCTTCGAGATGGAGTCTTTTCCTCTTCAGATAATATTTTTCTCTACTCATCTGTGTAAAGGGGTGAACATAAGCAGAGCCGATGTGTGTAGGCGACATTACGGCGCTACAGCATTAGCTCAACAGGTGCCTGTCGGCTAACGTACATTAACAGCAGGATAACACGTCTCTGCACATGTTGAGCATCTCCATTTGATGCACCTTTGGGCTTATTTTACCACTTTGTAACAGCACGTCCTACCTTCGCATAGACCGTATCTTTGTCGCTTGAATCACGCCTCTTCCACCATGACTTCTTCTGCGTCTTCTCGATTTATAGTGAGTTCTTCGTCTGCGACTTATAAATTTAAACAAGAAGGGTGAATAATGTATTTAAATTACTTTTGTGTCCAGCAACACAACTCCAAATGACCACTCATGTCACATCTTCTGTGGATTTCAAGCACGGACAACAGTAGCTGTATATGTCAATGATAAATGGCTATTGCTAGACTCAAAGTGCGCTGAACTGCACCAGTTGTTGGATTGGTTAAAAAATGTTGCTAATGTTTTAATGTTTGACATTTTAATGTGGGATATTTCTTAAAATGTCATTTGGCTTTCGAGCTACTGCCATTACACCTTCATTCTTTCTCCCATGTTTTTGTATTAATGCCACCTCAATGCAGTGTAGAGCGGAGAACGGATTTAAAAATCTGTTGCTAAAAATAAGAAACAGACTCTCTCAGAAACTACTTATTAAGGTAATCGTGAACCCTGTATTGAGCTCTGAGGAGTTGGAGACAAGCTAAATATTCTAACCTTGTCAGGCTATTTTAATCCTTCCATTCTTGTGAGGACACTAGAAAAGCTAATAAGGAAAAAAGGAAGAGATGGACACACATACGCTGCACCTACCGAAGCCTGGAGCTCTGAAAGTACAGCAATCTGGGGTGATGCACTGGCAAATGTCAAACAAGGATTAATGGATTAATAACATTGTTAAGTATCCTCCGAGTATTGCCTGTGCTGCAGTTTCCTGTTCTCTCGCTTCTTCACTGCACTAACAGGCGCTGTGAAGGGAGTCGGGGACGTTAAGAACCAATCTTAGACAGAAAAATCTCGGCAGAATTTAATCTCTTCACCCTTTGTCTGTCTCCATTGGACACCCCCACTCTCCTGCTTCACGCTATGTGAGTATGTGTGTGTGTGTGTGTGTGTGTGTGTCGCAGTGGTGTCTCTTTCCAGTTTGGGCTACTGGGGCTTCCATTAAGTCCCATTCAGCAGATAATTACAGGAGCCAGAAGCAAGAGTTCTCTGGAAGCCTTTTCTAGGTGAATGTAAGTAAATACATGTGGGATTGTGAGTGTTTGTAGCCCAGTGTGTCAGTTTATTGCATTTGTATGTGCATAGGTTTGCAAGTGTGTGTATATTAAGATGAAAAAAGAGCATTTTCTGCAATTTAAGATTTCAGTTTTACACAGAGAGGACCTTGAGTAGAGCAGCCTTTAAATAGTGCTTTGCTCCGACCCATTAAATACTGGAAGGCTGCTGCAGCTCGGCTCGTCATGTCATTATCTGGAAAGGGCCTCGCTGAGATGCTTATGACAAAACAATACGACCAATGCCACAGGAGCAGTTGCTTGTTAAGGAATCACTATTTCTGGTCATTGTTTCTTTTTTGTGTGCTCTTTCTCAGTTTTGCCCTTAATAGATGCTCCACATGCCCAACAGAAAAATATGATCTGGACAGAAAAATCACTGAGAAGACCTCACTCAACCTCATGTATTGCTTTAAATCAGCTGTAATATCGCTGATGGGGCACTCATTGAGTGACTTATCCCCCTCCTGAATTGTATTAGCAGCTTCTCACATAGAGTTCAGCCTTAATTTCCACATGGAGTGATGAGTGTGCTGGATTCATATGACCTCCTCTCTACAAAGATTCAGCTCTGTCGAGGATAACCTCTATTTCAGACAGACAAGGCTTACAGCAGGTAATGATAAAACACTTGGATTTTGGCGGCTAGGCTTCGATCTAATGAACCCCTGGTTTTAAACCATACATAAAGATACTGGGGTAATGAAATCATTTAATCCCCTCTACAAAATCATGTAGAGCCAGAGAGGAGGTGCAGCAAGTCATGTGTGAGGCTACCACTTCTTCTTGTTCTTTAAATAGACCAGTGAGCAGGTATAGTAATGGGAATACACAAAGCAGAGGTGTGAGAGCAGACATAAAATACTGCTCACCTGTCCACCGCGCAGTTTTATGATGTCACTGTAATCAGTGTTGGGCAAGTTCACTTTCTACACAAACTAGTTAAGTTATTAGTTCACAGAAATTAAAATGAATTAGTTCAGTTCATAGTTCATATTCAAAATTTGAGTTCACCATTTCAAAAAATGAACTAAATAGTTAATTTTTAGTTTCTTTTTTTTTATATTCTTTTTTAATGTTGCTGCAAGCAATTATATGTCAAAATGATTACCACTGCCAATAAACTACACCACCACAAACAGCAATTATTTTATCCATTTTAACTGTCAAACTATGTGTCCAGTTCAGAATCTTTATCCAACCAGGGTTCACATTAGTATTGAAGGGATAGCCTGTAAAACTGTCATTTCCCTTTCAGCGTCTCTCTACAGTAGATTAAAAATACGAGGAAAAACCTGCTGCCAAATGGTGCAAATGTTTTTTTCCCATTTCAATATTTCAATCCCCGACTCCTCCAGCTCTGGACGACTGCAGCTCTCATCTTCCTGCTTGTTTTAAACGTTTGATGATGCAGTCGTTAGCGTGACAGCAGCGACAGCCG
>JAGFBZ010001758.1:0-72378 GCA_018398805.1 Hirundichthys speculiger
TTGGTTTTTGAGTCTATGAACATAGAGTTGATGTGCCTTACCAAAAAGCTCCAGTTTGGTCTCATCTGTCCAAAGGACATTCTCCCAGAAGCTTTGTGGCTTGTCAACATGCATTTTTGCAGATTCCAGTCTCGCTTTTTTTATGATTTTTTTCAGCAGTGGTGTCGTCTCCCATGAAGTCCACTTTGGCTCAAACAACAACGAATGGTGTGATCTGACACTGATGTACCTTGGCCTTGGAGTTCACCTTTAATTTCTTTGGAGGTTGTTCTGGGCTCTTTGGATACAATTCGAACGATCCGTCTCTTCAATTTGTCATCAATTTTCCTCTTGCGGCCACGTCCAGGGAGGTTGGCTACTGTCCCGTGGGTCTTGAACTTCTGAATAATATGAGCCACTATTGTCACAGGAACTTCAAGCTGTTTAGAGATGGTCTTATAGCCTTTACCTTTAAGATGTTTGTCTATAATTTTTTTTCAGATGTCCTGGGACAATTCTCTCCTTCGCTTTCTGTTGTCCATGTTCAGAGTGGTACACACCTTTTCACCAAACAGCAAAGTGACTACTTGTCTGCCTTTAAATAGGCAGACTGACTGATTATGAGTTTGGAAACACCTGTGATGTCAATTAAAGGACACACCTGAGTTAATCATGTCACTCTGGTCAAATAGTTTTCAATCTTTTATAGAGGTACCATCATTTTTGTCCAGGCCTGTTTTATTAGTTTGTTTTTTTAAATAATTATGTTAATCAACAATTCAAAAGCGATGGCTGATTTTGATTGTTTAATTTTCAATACATTTTTATTTATTATTACTTCTGCAAGTTTCAAGTGATTTCAGTGACCATTGTTGGTTTTTCTTTCATTAACTGAGGGGTACCAACAATTTTGTCCACGTGTGTATGTGCTTGCACGTGTGGATGAGGTGTGTACATGCGTGAATACATGTTTCTATCAGCACAATCAATCTATGTTTATATGAATTCTTCACATGCCCAGAGGCCTACTGTTTGGTAGAAGGTGTTCATCCAGTTTTTTCTTAGTAGTTTTCTCTACTTTCTACATATCTTTTAAGTTTGTTCTGTATCACAACACAATCCACTACACAACACCCCTCGCACTTCCCAACCCAGCACACACCACACTCTCACTGTCGTGTCTCTTTAATTGTCTTGTCTTTAAATGTCTCACTGCTGGTGTATTTTAGTTCTCTATGACAGAATCAATCAGGATTTAAGATGTAAATAAAGATGTTAGAATTTACTGCCAGAGAGGACTGGCGAAAGACACATTCACCCTTCACACTCCCATAAAAAAAAAAAAAGTTTGCTATAAGATTAAATTGCATATATACAGATCGTTTTGCCAGATGGTGGCACTAACCATGCAGACAAAAAAAAAAAAGAAAGAGATAATGACAAAGACTCTGTGCTGGTTTGGATCTAATCCAGTTAGATGTTCTGATGCCCACAAACAGGCCTCTGAAAACTTTAAAATTTATCACAAGGTTAGATATTTGGAGTTCTTTACCAAAGTCAGACCAGATGTGCGAGTATATTTGTCACTGCCATTTTGCTGGGCCAAATAAAACATGACATTTCGACTTTGTGAGACAGGACACTGGCCTTAGCATGAGACTAAAATCTTCCAGTTCCCTCTTTGTTCCAAATTCAAGAAAGCAGTCATCTAACTAAACACCCCCCCTTATTGCTTCAACATGGCTGAAGAGAGGGAGATGCAGCCAGGTGCTGGAAATGATCAGCACTTGTTTTTGGCCATTTGCTGTTCAGGAGCATTTAGGTGTTTGAACACAACACCAAGAGGGAAAGACATGGTAACAAAAAAAAAAAAACCCTGAAAAATAAAGCGTTTGTAGAGCAGGCATTTCAGCTTCTTTCTGCAGAAATGTTCATGTGTAGGAAAACAGCAGACATGGTGTGCTTTATGCAACACCCCGTCTGCTGTCAGAGCAACCTCACAGCTGCATTTTAGGAAGGACTGAAGGAGTTGCCAAAGTGCAGCATGAAAGCAAGGGTATAATAAAAGGCTGAGGGTCTTTCTTGAGAGCAACATAACCACACCAAGAGCAAACAGTGATTGCAGTAATGTCACATCACGTGTTGTTTGGCATTTTCTTTTTTGGCATGTTGTGCGCCTTTGTGAAAACATAACATCCGTTCATGCATTTACTTAACGATACTCTCTTTTTGCATCGCTACGTGGTGATTGTGTTGCTGAGTGGATGCTTAATGTCTCTGCATATTTTGTATCAAATCTACACCTATTTCAACTTGAAAACAGTCAAAGCTTGGGGGAAACAGGAAATAACTGAATTTATAAAGGCAAATTACTTTTGCAATATCACAATCACAGAGGGCTTGTTTGTAAAATACAGCTTTTTTTTTTTTTTTTGAATCGCATTGATTTTCATAAACAGAGTCAAAGGCATTTTGACCCGCTGTTATCCAACACCCACTCATGTAATCAGCCAGCCACCATCGCTGGCCTGCATGACTCCAGTGGAACCTGTAATCAGGATGAGCTCCATCAAGTACCTGCAGAGCCCAGCACAAATGGAAACATAATTACATCATTAAACCAACAAAATGCAGTTTAGAGGGACTGTAGGTATGACAGAATGGTAAAGAGCCCCATTCACACAGAATTAAGACTGTAGAAGAGAACAGTGGGCACAATAGTCCTTTAACACATTCACCTTTCAAGAATAACAGGTTATAATTAGTGTTGTTCCCATTCTAATACCAGTATCAGAAATCGCTCCCATGCTGCCAAAAATGCTGGTATCGGTGAGTATGTGAGTCCAGGCACCGACCGATACCAAGTGATTTATATTTAATGATTTATTTACTGATTACTTCCGTTACACTACCAGCAAAAAGGAATACTTTTTAATTTTGCAATACTGTTTTATACTGTTCTGTTTGGAAATAAATGTAGACATAAATGGCTTGGATTTGCTTTATTTATTCATGTTTTACAACAAAGAGAAATATATTAGTTAAATATATCTTTTAATATCATACTCTGATCGGTACTTGGTAACGGCTGATACCCACAGCTCAGGAATCTGAATCGGTATCGGGAGGGAAAAAAAATGGTACCAGAATAGTTAGAATAGATATGAAGACTTAAGTAATAGACTTTTTGTTTGAGACTTTAGTACTCCAATTAAAAGTACACTTTTATAAGATGAGGATGATAATAACAATAATGATAATAATAATGTAGTCTTGATAATTGGTATTGACACATGTATTGTACCAGTAAATAAGTTAGTTAACTTGCCAGAGGAAGTGTGGTGTACTAAAACTATACTATCTGAACCTCACACTGAATATTTACTGAAATGTTCATTTTTCATATTCAAATATTCAAACTGTCTACTAATCAAAGAGCACACATAAAACAAGGGGGGAAAAAATAAAATAACAGACATACACAGAAGTGCCAGTGTTCTCTGCATTTATTTGTCTTTGTTGCCCTCTGCAGGAGGAGCATAAATATCTTACAGAGCGAGAACATCAGTTTGGTTATTTACAAGATAAAATAAATGACGTACAACTCACAATGACTGCTTGTGTTTGGAGCTAGAGGAAGAGGGGGGGCAGAGGTAGGGAGAGAAAAAAACAACCACAACCATTTTACAGTTTGGCTGAGAGAACGCAGCCTAACGGAGTAGAAACAGAAAGAGCTGAAAGAAAGTGGCTGTTGTTCTGTGGCGCGATGGCAGTGACGTGGAGCAGCTGTGGCAGGTGACCGTTCCATTACGGGAATACAGCAGCTAAACAGTCTAACAGATTTCCAGTGTCTCCAGCAGTGAACACCCCATTTCTAGTAACTTCTGAAACCCCAAAACGAGAAGGGGGGAAAATATCCATGTATGTAGCAGATCATTTCCAGCCTAAAAGATGGTGCTGAAGCTGCACAGTTAAAAACTGCTCATTTACAACTTTGATGCTCAAAGACTGAAATTAAAGAAAAAAAAGAGATTGTAGTTTAGTTTTAGAGACTCATGATCACCGACCAGCACTTCTGACTTCCTGGGCGCCACATCAGCATATTAAATGTTCTTCAGAAGCCTCTAAATTTTCATGTTGATGCCAGATATGTTTCTATCTAGCCACATTTGTGCATTTTTTAGTCTGTTTTAGTACAAAGGCTTGTTTTGTTTTGTTCTTCCCCACAGATTTTCATTAGCTATAAATTGATAATTTGATCAAATCACCAATTGCACTACAAAAAGAAGAAAAAGAGAAATTCCAAAAACCAAAACATCTTAAATATACTGTATGAAAGCAATATAACATTTCAAAATAAGAAAAATATTTTTTTTTTTTTTTTCTGATGAAAATGTGCCAAGAAGACACATTTATGTGGTGATTTCCAATTACTTTTCATGAATGAACACAGGATATATTTCCACACTGAGACTGAACATCCCAGTAACTCAACCCTGTTTTTGTGTTTCTGCCTTAAAAAGTTTGGATACTCATCATAATGAAAGACAGCAGTGATGTATTGCCTTTGTTCTTTGTAACAAAATTCCTGGACCTCATCAGCACGATCAGCACCGATCCCTGAATTGATCGGTGCGCCTGAGTCTGCTGGTGTCAAGGCCAATATTTCAAGCAAAGAAATGAAGCCTCTTTCCTTCAAAGCTAAGAGCAAACCGTGTGGAGGCATGCTGGCTGTGCAGCCGAGGACTCGGCCCAGCATGCAAAGCTTTCTCCGGATATCAAGATGTTTGACAGTGAACCTGAAGGCCGTCGGCGTCGGTGCTGCAGCGACTCTCCCAGCCGAGGAAAATCTAACCATCTGCTACTTGATGAACGGATGATGAACAGTGTGTCTGAAGGAGATTTCTCTAAAAGCATTTTCTGTCTGAAGATAATTATGAAATCAATACTGCAGTGCTTTTTACTGTCATAAAGGTGAAAGCTGGAAAGCAGCTGTTAAGCTTTACAGCTTGTTTGTGTTCAGTCTTTAACTGGTCTACTTCAACAAATTATTGCATGGCATGAAAAAGTTTATTCTTTATTCTTTCACTCTGTTCAGAGAAACTACATTGAAGAGACAAACCTGTTTTCCTGGAACTGGAACCTGTTTCTGTAAGCTCCTGTCTTACAATTATCTAAATGAAACGTTTTTGCGTTTGTGTTGTTGGAAAGAAATTCCCAACAAGCGCAGAAGTCAGCAGAGACCGATTAACCTCGAGTCACAATCTCGGTGTGAAAGAGAGTAGAAGAGGGGATTAAAGGTTGGGAGTTTGTGCGTATTGACTTAAGTGCAAAACAAAGCAGTGGGGTTCATACTCGGAAGGAGACGAGAAATAAATGCCAGAATATAAAAAAAAAAACAAAGAAAAAACCTAAATATTCAACAGTTCTCTCGGAGTGAAAGCTGTTGGGAGTCATGCCATTGCACCACAGAGCCACAAGGATGATGAAGATGTAAGTTTTTTTTTTTTTATTTTTGCGAGCTCAGTCCTACTGTCGGTGAGGAGCGTGGAGTAGTAGGTGTCGGTGGGAGGTGACGCTATTTGGAGGAAGGATGAGGAGGTCGAGGTGGGTGAGTTCTTAGATGGGCAGCTTCTTTTGCCAAAGACACAATTTCAGAAAGCTTTACAACCTGTGAACAGACAGAAGGACAGGGTTTATCTCAATTTGATGCCCACCTGTCTGACGCAGGCAATAACACAACTCAGATAACGCAAATGTCCAGGCTGACAGGTGAACGCCTATCAGAGATACCCTTCCCATTACCAGAAACGCTGCCTCCCTTACTGCCATCCTTGGAGTAAAAACCACCTTAACTGGCTAAACTGTGACAAAAATGTTAAGTCTGGAATGGGAACAGCATGTGGAAAATGGATTTGTGCACACATGTAGAGAGAAATATCTTGTACGTAAAACCTCACTTTTTAACCAATCATTCATTCATTCATATATATATATAGTCTGAATTTATCCCACCTACTTTAACAGCATGCCCCCTTGCCCCCTTTTTTTAATGTAATTTCCCTAAATCACACAATATTAATGTGTAGATACCATAAATGAAATGAACTGAGTCCCGTGTGGTTTACGCTACAAGACATTTATATTTGATAAGAAAGATGAGGCAGCAGCAAACATAACCACTGTGAAGGAACCAGCTCTTTCATTCGATGTCTCGATCTGCCACTCCTTCAGTGACATCTCTATCTTGGTATGAATTATTGAATCATTTTGAATGATGCATTTAAAAACAGTAACAATAATTCATGCAGACTTCACAGATTTTAGGAGCTGTGGTGGAGAATAAATGTGAGATGCGTCAGATAAAGGCAGTGCTGGGAGAACTTGAGTGAATGTTGCTGCCATGAAAGTACCAGATATTCTCAAAGTACTTCTTACAGAGTCCCTCTGGGATTGAAATGCAATTATAACTCGTATTTTTACAACCTGGATGATGTCATCAGCCTCCAAAGGATGCAGATAACCCTGTCTGAATTAACATAAACTTCTCATTTACAGAGATAGTTCTAAAAAAAAATAAATACAAAACATAAAAATAGCTGCCTAAAAGTAAATGGAACCTTGATGGTTCGCAGTGCTTTGAGTTAAATAAAAAGCAACAGTTTTGAATATGATCAAACACCTGCACTCAACAGTCCTGTGACCAGCGCTTTCACAAACTGTCTGTTGATAAGCTGAAGCGACATTTCTCCTCACATTCAGTCACACGAACCACCTCTGCATCCACACAGACAGCAAACTCCTGCAGGCAGGTTCATGTCAGCTTTCATCTTCTCCTTTGGTACACGGTACCAAGGCATTAAAAAAAGAAAAATGAGTGAAGAGACTGAGACTGTTTGCATTAGTTGTGTGTGTCTACCATTTTTTCAGCTTCGTCGAGGTCATCGCAGGCCAGGATTTTCAGTGGACTGGCAGCGATCAGAGCTTTGGCATCGTCAACTCTTGTCCCTAAAGAAAAACAAAAGGTTCATAATTAACAACTACTCTGCTTTTTTTATGTCCCACCACAAACTAATGAAACAAAATCCAACCAACCGTATTTTAACTTTAGCTATGATCTGCTTGTCAGAAAGCTGTGGGATTGTAAACAAAGCTTGGAAAAACTGCTCATTTCTGTCAGAAAATTACTGGTGCAAATTCAACGACGGAGAAAATGTCTGAGATCAGAGCCAAACAGAGCAAATTATGTTTTGGCAGACAATCATTCTTTTTTCACACCACACTGGACAGAAAGATGATCAAACTGAAACAAATTAATGAAAGGATCTGCAACTTCAATGATTTTAAAAAGGCGAAAAAACAAAAAATTGCAAAAGAAGTTATTTTGTCATGTCTGCAGATGTAGAGCTTTTGCATTTTATGCAAAGAAGATGAGAGCTGGAATCCTGACAGGTGACTCTGTTCAGAACCCGAAATAGAAAACATGAGAGGAAAATGTTGAGCCCAAGAAAAATGACAACTGTCTGCTCTTTTTAGGCTCCAAACATGAGCAGGTGCCTTTTCAGTGTGAGATCAGATTTCATTCTTTTAGGGCCCTATGAAATCTGTTTTATGTTTTCTCAAATTCTGTTTTAATTTTTTTTTTTAATTTTCTGTGTTTTTCAGTTTTTAATTTTTGAGAATTCTGTTTTAAGCATTTTATGCAAATTAACCCTTAAGACAGTATATAAGGTTAATGAAATATAGACAATTTATGCAATTATAACTGTAAACTATAATGTTTTCATACTTTTAAACATATTGTGTCCAACAAAATATTTGTTGTTTTTTGACAAGCAAAACAAATTCCAAAGTTCTTTTTATATAATAAATAACTAAGAAAAAAAAACTCAAATAGGTAAAATCCATTTAAAGTGCAAAAAAAGAAATTGCAACAGCAGTAAACCAGCAGTAAATCGTTTTAGCTTGTACCTGACATTTTTCAGGTATGTCATGACAAACTGTGTCTCTAATAACAGAAAAAAACTATATTTACTATAGCTTAAGTAGATACTATGAAATCCAAAGCACTGAACACTGGTTGTGTATATGAGTGTGTGTCAGTGTGTTTTTTTTTCTTTAGGTGTTTGAGCTATTTCACACATCGCCAGTTTAAATAAATAATTGTCAGCCTCTTTGTGTTTAGCTCAGTGAGTGACTCTCGCCTTTTTACGTTTGTGCTTTTCACTCATTAAGTGGTCTTCGCTCGAAGACCAAGGGGCAGACCAGGACACGCTGGAGAGATTATGGGCCCGATCTTCCGCCAGATCTCCTAAAGCTGCTATTAAGGAACAGCTGGTAGCCGGAGGGACGTTCCCCCACAAAGAACGCAATCTTCCACCTTCCTAAATCCACTATCCCACCTGCACTACCCGCTACATTATCCATAGGAGTGGTTATGGCGTTCCACCACCCATTTAACCAATCAGTGCGTCAGTAGCCATTGGCTTTAAGAGCAGGTTGTGCTACTCGTAAACTGCTATGGAGCATCTTTTCATCCAGATCGGAGCAGCTCATCTGGGACTCTGCTGTAGAGCTTCCTCCTCTTCCTTCCTCCTCCTCTGCACTGATATATACATATAAATATTTTTACACAGACAATTCCTAACGGCTACCTGAAAGTCCCAGATAGTTGGTGTCCTCCCAGTAAACACACTCTGGTCGTCGATGGTTTAACTGGCGAGCAAGCCTCTTAAGACGATCTCTGCCATTTTCTCAGGGGTTCAACTGAGGCCAAATCATGCTTTTTATACAAGAGTTAATTCCAGAGGTAGAGCTGTTTGTGTACGTCCACATGTGACCAGGTGGACGGGCATTGATGCCATTTAGACCCGCTCTTGTACGTGCCGAGATGCGGGTTGCGCTTGAAGAAAAGTTTGCGGGTTTACACAAATAGCTCTTCAGTTCTGTTATATTGCGCATTTAAAGTGAATTACGTTTTTAATCTCCAATTCCGCGATTCCGTCCGCGATTCCATGATCACGGATTCCATAGGGCCCTACTCTTTGCACTGATGAATTCCCAAAATAAAAAATAATTTACACCAGCGAAGTGATTTACTTTTGCAGGACCACAAGGTTCTCTCTTCACCAACTGGCCTCTCTTGGCGATATCAAGTTCTTGAGTACATCTGGACATCACACAACACAATGATCAACAGCTCACTTGTGGCTCACTGCATTTTCCCCAGGAACCGGACTGAGGTAGGAGACAGACTCGGGGCTAGGAGACAGACTATGAGGTAGGAGACATCAAACAGAACAGAGTCCGTCTCCCCCAGCCCCGAGTCCGTCTCCCCTAACTCAGTGTCCGTCTCCCCTAGCTCAGAGTCTGTCTCCCCTAGCTCAGAGTCCGTCTCCCCTAGCTCACAGTCCGTCTCCCCTAGCTCAGAGTCCGTCTCCCCTAGCTCACAGTCCGTCTCCCCTAGCTCACAGTCCGTCTCCCCTAGCTCACAGTCCGTCTCCCCTAGCTCACAGTCCGTCTCCCCTAGCTCAGAGTCCGTCTCCCCTAGCTCAGGGTCCGTCTCCCCTAGCTCAGAGTCTGTCTCCCCTAGCTCAGGGTCTGTCTCCCCTAGCCCAGGGTCCGTCTCCCCTAGCTCAGAGTCCGTCTCCCCTAGCTCAGGGTCCGTCTCCCCTAGCTCAGAGTCTGTCTCCCCTAGCTCAGGGTCTGTCTCCCCTAGCCCAGGGTCCGTCTCCCCTAGCCCAGAGTCCGTCTCCCCTAGCTCAGAATCCGTCTCCCCTAGCTCAGAGTCCGTCTCCCCTAGCCCAGAGTCCGTCTCCCCTAGCCCAGAATCCGTCTCCCCTAGCTCAGAGTCCGTCTCCCCTAGCCCAGAGTCCGTCTCCCCTAGCTCAGAATCCGTCTCCCCTAGCTCAGAGTCCGTCTCCCCTAGCTCAGAATCAGTCTCCCCTAACTCAGAGTCCGTCTCCCCTAGCTCAGAATCAGTCTCCCCTAACTCAGAGTCCGTCTCCCCTAGCTCAGAGTCCGTCTCCCCTAGCTCAGAGTCCGTCTCCCCTAGCCCAGAGTCCGTCTCCCCTAGCTCAGAATCCGTCTCCCCTAGCCCAGAGTCCGTCTCCCCTAGCTCAGAATCAGTCTCCCCTAACTCAGAGTCCGTCTCCCCTAGCCCAGAGTCCGTCTCCCCTAGCTCAGAATCAGTCAGTCTCCCTAACTCAGAGTCCGTCTCCCCTAGCCCTAGCTCAGAATCAGTCTCCCCTAGCTCAGAGTCCGTCTCCCCTAGCTCAGAGTCCGTCTCCCCTAGCTCAGAGTCCGTCTCCCCTAGCCCAGAGTCCGTCTCCCCTAGCTCAGAATCCGTCTCCCCTAGCCCAGAGTCCGTCTCCCCTAGCTCAGAATCAGTCTCCCCTAACTCAGAGTCCGTCTCCCCTAGCTCAGAGTCCGTCTCCCCTGACTCAGAATCAGTCTCCCCTAACTCAGAGTCCGTCTCCCCTGACTCAGAGTCCATCTCCCCTAGCCCAGAGTCCGTCTCCCCTAGCTCAGAGTCCATCTCTCCTAGCTCAGAGTCCGTCTCCCCTAGCTCAGAGTCCGTCTCCCCTAGCCCAGAGTCCGTCTCCCCTAGCTCAGAATCCGTCTCCCCTAGCCCAGAGTCCGTCTCCCCTAGCTCAGAGTAAGTCTCCCCTAGCTCAGAGTCCGTCTCTCCTAGCTCAGAGTCCGTCTCCCCTAGCTCAGAATCCGTCTCTCCTAGCTCAGAGTCCGTCTCCCCCTAGCTCAGAGTCCGTCTCCCCCTAGCTCAGACACAAGTGACCCCTCAGTGCTGCCAGCCGCTGCCTGTTAAGCTGTCTGTCAAGGTAAGGAGATTGCACGGTAGTAGAGACGAGTCTGAACCCATACAAGAAAATCGTACAGCCTAAGGGCCATTTCACAACAATTTGTTTTATGTCTAGTCTATGAAAAAGCAAGAAATTACATTTCAGCCAGAATTACTAGAGAAAACCTCTGCGAGAACACAGGAAAGAGCTGATTCTTTGACCCATGAAAAGATGTGGTCTCATTTCAGATACATCTTGTCCATTTTGAGTTGTTTGTGAAAACTACTTTTTGGATGGTTTGAACATTCTGACCATTTACAGGATGGTTCAGCACAGCAGGCTTTTATCAGAACCAAAAGGAGAAATAAGACACTTGCGGTGAAAGGTTTTAACTTAGATACTGCATCTAGTTTTGCAGCTTTGAGAGTAAAATGAAAAGGGTTTCATTGAATTTGAAATAAACTAACAGAAGTATTGAGAATCAAAGGGAGAGGAGATGAGTCACCATAATGAGAGCAATCAGGGCTACCCAACTACAGCGAAAATGGTATCATCTAGGTGGCAGCACCAGTTGAAACCGGTCACGACTACTGCATTTGAAGCTTTTGGAAGATAAGAAAAGTTGCCATTTTAAAACAATGCAGAACTCCTACTGATTAGGAAAGTGCTGATTTAGTGCAAAGGTAAGGAGAAAATGGGGAAGAATGTTAAATGATAAAAATGGTAGTTTTCCTGTTTCACCCCAGTAATCTGGCTCAAGGCTCATATCAGTGGTGACGGTGCACCAATCCACCCATCAGTGTTTGAAATTGTAGGAGTTTGCCTTGACACTGTGAGTTTAACTCTTTTTTTTGTTGCCATGTTTATTGTAAGTGTGGAAAACTGGTGGTGCGTATTGTACCTTGTAACCGTACAACGATGGGGATCTTGAGGTCCAGGTCTCTCACAGCCATGATGATGCCCTGGGCGATGACATCACACCTCATGATGCCTCCAAAAATGTTGACCAGGATGGCCTGAACCTGAGCAAACCAGCACAAACAGTTAAAAAAAAACAGTAAAAAAAAAAAAAAAAATACAAACATGATTCACATAAACAGAGTGTTTGTGTATTATGTGCATTTGTATTCATACAAACAAGATGATAACTATATCATTGTTTAAATAGTGAAGACTTGTATCAGTTGAAAACATCTACTTTTTTTGTTCAGAGCAACAAAAACCAGGATAAAATATTTGTTGGGGAACTAGGGATTCTACAAACAATGAGTTTAGCTTTGTTTTTTCTTCAATTATGTGTTTTGTTTAGAACTTTTAGTTAGAAAAATTGCAAACAAGGTTAATTTCCCTTCAGATCTACATTTCAAGAAGCAGAAAACAACACAATAGCAATGATTAAAAACATCTCTATAGCTTGAGCTGTGAAACAGAATGTCTCAATTTTGGCAAGAAGTCACATATAATTTTCCAAAATGTTCAACTGTTCCTTTAACAGCCAGCAGAGGGAGCAGGTGAAGTCTTACCTTTCTGTCTGAGGTGATGAGTTTAAAGGCCTCAGTCACCTGATGAGCTGTGGCTCCGCCTCCAACATCCAGGAAGTTGGCTGGTATACCGCCATGAAGCTTGATGATGTCCATGGTGGCCATGGCCAACCCTGCTCCATTTACTGGATAGGAAACAACCCACTGGTCAGTACTGGTCAACGATGGGATTTTCTCCCTTTGACCTCAATGTAAGCCCGTGAACTGGTATTAAAGTTAAACTGATGGCGAGTTGAAATCAAGATTTCAACAAGCAGATGTGCAAGAAATTAAACAACTGATGCCTTGGGGGCTGAATATGTACTTGACTAAAAGTAGGGCGATCTTGGCATTTCAGTTACAAGAAACGCTCTCCGGATTATGTAATAATTCAGTTTTCCAAATTTGATTCTTCAGTCAATTTATTTTTATAAAATGAAATGACAGCAGTGTCAAAAAGTTAGTGTAACTGTTCACTATTCTGATTTACCGTTGTATGACAAAACCAATCAAACCTTCACCTCTGAGATTTACCAAACAAATTGAGAAAATACAAACCCAAACAGCCGATGGTCCCATCCAGGCCAATGTAGTTGAGGTCCGCCTTGGCGGCCTGCCGGTCCCGGGGGTCTTCCTGACTCCAGTCCCGCAGGTCGAACACCTTCTCCTGGCGATAGGCTGCATTGGAGTCAAAGTTGATCTTGGCATCCATGCACATCACTGTTGGCAAGTAGACAAATCACATTTAGCATGAGCAGATTATTCACTGGAGCTCATACACAAAACCGTTTATAGCAGTGTTTTCTGAAACAATGAGATACTTCTGTTTGACTCTTATAATAAAATTCTTCACACTCGTCACAGTCCCGCCTTCAAACCTAGATGACACCTATTTTCATGTGTGGAAGAGTAAAAGTCAGTAAAAGAAAAAACTTGTTCCAAAAATAAAAATGTAAAAACAACAATGATAATCAGCTGTACAAATACTTGTCTTTTCCCACAAAGGTCAGTGCTTTACTACAATCAGTGCGTCAGCAGCCAATGCCTTTAAGAGCAGGTTGCGCTATCCGCAATCCATTTTCCCAAACCCGTCATAGCAGGAGGACGAGCACAGCGCTTCTCTGAAGATGAGATAAAGCAGCTCGTGCATGAGCTGAAGGCTGCAGATGTTTAGGCATTAACGGACAGGAACATCAAAGCAATGCATTCAGACCAGCGTTTAGCTGTGTTTGAATCCAGCCAGTTCCATGTTTTCACCTCTCCTGATAGAAGTTTCTGTCACAACTTGAATTCAGGTTTGATCGGTTTCATTTTCCTGTCCGTGAACGCTTCAAACATCTGTCCCTTCTGTTCGGCACATTCAGGCCTAGTTTTTAGACAGGGTGTGTGAAGTGTGTAAGGCGGCTTCGATCAGCCTACTTGGACATGTGAAATGCTCGCCGGCATGGACTTGCGTCCTGGAGGGGGAGGTCCTAGCCTACACAAACACATATACACTTCGGGTTGGGCATCGTTTGGATTTTAACGATCCTGATTCAGATTCTCTGTTTCGATTCCTGTTCAAAACGATTCTCGATTCCAATTCTTTAATGTGTAGGTCAACAGATCGCGACTTATCTAACAGTGGAATTTTTTCATTAAAAAAACTGAGAAGGAAAGGAGCCTTTTCACCACATAGGCTGTTACTTTTCTGTTTGCGCCACTGTCATTTTACCCCTCGCAGACAACGTGAATGGGGTGTCACGTTGTTTGTTTGGCTTGGGAAAGGGAATAAAAATGTCCCCTCCGAATGTTCTGGACACCTCGACTCACTTTTGCAGGTCCTCAGCAGCAATATTTCACCATGGCGTTATTATAGTATAAGATTAAAACTGATGATACACATCAGAAAAATAACGAATTAACACAGTCCTTAACGGAAGAGCAGAAAGTTTGTCCGACCTAGCAACAGTAACTAGGAAGGGGGCGGTGCTTACCAAAAGGTCAATTAAATACGGTACACTCGTTTATTTTTCTGATGCCATGCAGGCGAAGGTGTTTTGCTATATTAGTCGTGCACCCTCCTTTGGCAGTAACACACTTCCCGCAGATGTTGCAGTGGGTGGAGTAACATCAACAAATTAGTGCAGTAAATCAAAACAAAACAAACAAAATAAATAAAATAGCGCGGACATTTAGGAACTGAAAAAAGGAATCGAATACGATACCAAGTTTGAGGAAAGGGCAAAAGACACGCCCACTGCCACACCTACAAAGTGAGTAAAAGAATAGGCTAAATGTGTAGCGGCTATAGTCGGCAGAAGATGGCATTAGAGGTTAACGAAGGTTCCTATACACGCAATTTGAGGGTAGCAGCTAGTGGTAAGGGATAAGGGGAAGTGTCCGGGGTGGCTGGGCTGGTTGAGGATCTTCAGGGCCCTGGTCCTGCAGCGTTTAGTGTAAATGTCCTGCAGGTTTGGGAGGGTGGTTCTGATGGTCCGCTCTGCTGAACGGACCACCCTCTTCAGGGCCAAGAAGTCCTGTTTAGTGCAGCTCCCCATCCATGTGGTGATGCTCCCACACAGGATGCTCTCGATAGTGCAGCTGTAAAAGTTCTTGAGCACCCTGAGGGGGAGCCTGAAGTCCTTGATTGACCACATTTTACTTCTTCCTTCATGGCAGGGAGATATTCCAAGATGACAATATCAGAATTTATCAAGTTGAAACTGTAAAAGCGTGGTTCAGGGAGCATGAGCCATCATTTTCCAGACTCTAAACCAACTGAAAATCTTTGGGATTGCTTTTTTTTTTGTTTTGTTTTGGGGGTTTTTTTTTGGCCAGGCAATATTTAACAGAGCGTAGATGTGTGTGTACTGATGCCAGAAGAGTCTTCCACCATGGGGTTGATCTCAACCATTGAGGCGTCGTATTTGATGAACACATTGTAAAGTTTGATCATGTTCTCCGCTGCCTCGTTCACCAGCGCTGGTGGGAAGCCCATCTTCTGAGTGACCTGCAGCAAAACAAAAGTAAATGTTATGCATAGAAATTACTCCTAAAGATAGAAACAGCAGATTTTCCAGCAACAATTGAATTATCAATCACAGTGGACAAGCTCAGCAGTTCAGTTTCTGGAGTGCAACTTTAACATTCCAGGTTTCTCTCCACTTTAATAGCATGGTCTGTACACAACTGCTCACCTTACTGTGCATTCAATTTACAATTAAGACAATGTGTGATACCGTAATTTCAAATAGATACAAACACCATGGTTTCCTGCAGACCTTATTTGGCCAGGCGCCCCGCCCGGCCTGAAATCTCGAGCGCCCAGGCTACAATGTCGGGCAAAAAAAAAATGCAATGCATGCAAGCGACACAGCAGCGCCTGAGAACTGATCAGGGCACATAGGTTTGTGTTATAATGAATTAATGTTGATTCTCTAGTGCTGCGCTGTTTGCCTGCAGTGCATTCTGCGCCACCTCTCTCTCTCTCTCTTTCACACACACACACACACACACACTCACACGCTACCAGTTCAGACGATCGTATTCCATCCGATTTTCATCATCTGAAACCATCCTGGCGAGTCAAGAGTTTGAAAAAAGGAGGTCCTATGTGCATTAATGCCCCACCGCCCGCCCCCAATAAATAAATAAATAAATGCAACAGGTTGGCCAAAATTGACAATGCTACTCATTAAGGAATTAACCAAAGCTTAACAATGGAACCGAAATAATTTAACTGATCTTTGGGACTGCGATGGAATGGCAGCTTCATCTGATACAGCTGCAAATTTGACACTGTCGGCGTCACTGATGTCGGGGTTCAGGATCATTCCGATTCATCACCTGTCCTCTGATCATCTCAGGAAGTCAAGAGGCAAAACGTCGCAAAGAGGTGAGCAAAGTTATTAAAATACTCGCATAAAGATATAACGTCAAGGATGATGTGGGCAATTCTATACAAATGTCAATCTCACCATGAAAAAATAAAGTAGCCATATTTATAACAAAATCCATTTAAAATGTATCATCAAGGTCTATATTTTGATGTCCAAAATACATTTGATCATAATATTCATGCAAATACATGTTTTGCCTCACTACAATGAGGAGGCGCAATAATGTAAAAAAATATTTTTCAATTAACCAAATTGTATGACTTTCTGAATGGCCAAGATGGCAAAAAGAAATCACCTACAGATGTCTTCTAACCTCACTTTTTATCATTCATCATTATCTGTTGTCAATATTTAAATCAACACAACTTTGTGTCTTTCCATCGTCAGGTGGTTATGATTTATGATTATGATGCCCGTTTATGGGACAACGCATGTACGGTAGGGTAAAGCACTTTTGACGAGCAGCTACAATTATTGTACGAATAATACGAGTCATTATCTGTGCTTTTGATGAATGAAAACCACACACGTACTGTACACACACACACACAGTGATAACCTCTCTGATCACTCACGTTTGACAGCTCACGTCTCGTCTCACTTCAATACAAGTTTTCCTCCGGTCGCCTTTATGTCGGTCCGTAATTATTTATAGTCAGTAGAGATTCTGGTAAACTTTATTCGTAATAGACCCGGTGCTTTTGTTTTGACCAGACAGTGCGACCTCTCACTGCCGTTTTTTTTTTTTTTTTTTTTTTTTTTTTTGGTTCGCCAATTCATTAAAGTGACACACGCACACACTAATCAACATTATGTTTAACTTTGTCTATAAAAGAAAAAAAGAACATTAGGTATTTAAACTAACTAACTAAATAAATAAAGACCAATGGGCGCACTGCCTGTCATCTGGACTCCAAGCTCACGTAGCTTCACTTGACAGCTGTCACTCTGAGGTGATTGATGACCAGTCCGCCCAGTCAAAAAGGTAACGCCTACTATGGAATTTACTGGTATGCAATTGATCAGTAGTAGAGTAAATGAGACATAGTCTTTTAGTTAAGAAACTGAGGTAGCCTACACTTTATAGTGTTTTCCATCATCATGTTTGTTGTTAAGCAACTTCTTTCATATTTTGAGGGCAAAAATAATAATTGAACAATCTAATTAATTAAGTAATTTATCCTTTTTTTTGGTTCTCGGCTACCGTTCTCGGCTTGAAGGTGGAGAAACATCTCCACCTTCCAACACCTCAGAAATCTCATTCAACACCAGTCTGTCACAATGACAATTTCAAACAGATGTGCTGCAAAATAATCCTCAGAGACAGAGTGGTGGAAGAATAAAGATTGGAGGGGAAAGAAAAGAAAAGACATCTCTTCCCATTTCTTATTTGCTTTTGCTTCTTCTTTTTTTTTTTTACTGTTTCTGCAAACGGTTTGCTTCTGCTATGATTGGTGTGACTTTCTGTTCAAAAGAAATCATTTTCAGACACAGAAAAAAAAAACATGTGCAACTGTGAAAAGCAAGAGACAAGAAGACCTGAGAAGCAGCGAAGGCCAGGACACACTGAGCTTTACTGTGTGATGACCAACACAAATTTCAGATCACATCACAAAAGGCATTTCACATTGGTGAACTTCAAGTAATAACTGCTCCTCTGGAAAGGTCACTTCTCCACAAACTTGTAAAATACCTGCATTTTATTTCCTCTGAATCAGACAAATATTTGCTCATCAGAGAGAGCATCTTTAGGGGCAGTAAGACAGGGCTCACGGAGCCCATAACTGAGATGGACAGGGAAGACTGTGGCATTTAAAGAGAATCACAGGAGCGACAGCACAGAGCAGTAACGGTGTGAATGACAGGCCAGCAGGAGCTTTTCTCTGAATGATGCACAGTAAAAGTTACCAGTTATTGTTTTTTTTCAATAGGATGTATTTGTGGGACACCAGAGCACCAACAGAACATCCAAATGAAAACTCTGCTCCTGGTGTGGAGCTTTGATTAGCTGAGTAATCCAGCTGCTAATCACCATCCTCGTCCCAATTATCTCCCCTTCCCACCTTTCTCATTTCTATGGCCAGCACCACCTTTTCCTCTTTTTTTTTTGTTCTCCACCAACTCCTAAGTAATATCCATTTTCTTGACCTGCTAAATGCACTTTTTTTTTTTTTTTTTTTTTTCTCAGACAGCCTCTTCCTCTGCCAGCTTAAAGCGTCACTGTTCAAGCGGTGAGTGTGAATCAAAACGTGGGTGAAGGTTGAGATGAGCTGCACACAAAGGCAGCAGGTTCACCTCACTCACACCTACGTCATCATTTCATACTCTATTGATATAAAACATCAGTTATCACCACTTTCCAGCAGCACAAAAGACTGTCGTTCAGTATCAGTTTTGTTCAACTGCAGTCATCTTCCATCCCTGCTACTGACAAAAATAAGCTCAAATAACTTTGTGCTCCAGTCTCAGTGAAACAAGTGCACATCATTTTTACAGCACTATATCACACAACAGCAACAATGAAGGAAGCTCACAGAACTACAGCAGACATCTTGACAGAAGGGACTGACTTCAGAAAGTGATTATGGAAGAAAGAAATTAGAGTTATTGAGAAAAGGACCTCCCAAAAAAGTTCATTTTAGATAGTGTTGTAATAGTGACGAAAGCTCCACTTTCTATACGGAGACTCAAAGTGCTAATGTTGCTAAAGTTCCTATATTTTGCTTTAAAATAGGGGTGCTCCGATCAGGGTTTTTGGGGCCGATCACCGATCACTGATCGCTGAAATCAATCGGCCGATCCGTTACCGATCACTGATCACACAGTGTCAATTTGAACTTGAACCTTGCTTTTAATAGTGTAGCATTAATTATTCATATATTCAAGTTATTCTTTAACACTGTATATCAAGCATCATTAAATAAATAGATGAGAGTATCATGAATTGGTAAAAAACTCCAAATGTCACTCTTGAAGCTGACCGCTGTGGTTTTCTCATTCAAAAGAGAATGAACATGTCCATACACCGTCTGGTATAACTCCGGCAGGCACACATCAGTGAAGTATTTACGTCCTTGGTGAACATAACGTGGATCCAAGTGATTCACTAGAAGCTTAAACCAGAGGCCGTCCACGACAGACAGCGGCTGGTGGTCCAGGCATATGAACTCCATAAGACTCTTTCAAATATAGGGCCCTATGAAATCCGTTTTATTTTTTTCTCAAATTCCGTTTTAATTTTTTTCATTTTCGGTGTTTTTCGGTTTTTAATTTTTGAGAATTTCGTTTTAAGCATTTTATGCAAATTTAACCCCAAAACAGTATATAAAGTAATGAAATATAGACAATTTATGCAATTATAACTGTAAACTTTAATGTTTTTATACTTTTAAACATATTGTGTCCAACAAAACATTGTTTTTTTTATTTTTACAAAAAAAAAAATCTAGTTTTTTCTATGTAATAAAAAAGAAAAATAATAATTCAAATAGGTAAAATTCATTTAAAGTGCAGAAAAGAAAAATTGCAACAGCAGTACACTAATCATTTTAGTTTGTTTGATTTATTCTGTTATCAGACAGTTTGTCATAACGTACATGATATTTATCAGGTATGTCATGACAAACTATGTGTCTGATAAGAGAAAAAACTATATTTACTACAGCTGATGTAGATGCTATGAAATCCAAAGCAGTGAACAGTGAACACTGGTTGTGTGTGTGAGTATGTGCCCGGGTGTTTTTTTTTTTTCTTTAGGTGTTCCATCTATTACAGACAGCCGTTTAAATACATAATTATCAGCCTCTTTGTGTTTAGCTGTAAGTGACTCGCCTTTTTAAGTTTGTGCTTTTCACTTATTCATTGATCCTCGTTGGAAGACCACGGAGCAGACCAGGACACGCTGGAGAGATGATATCTCTCAGCTGGTCTGGTGGAAGCGGCCGAGGGGAGGGAGGTCTGGGTCTCAGCTGAAGCTGCTGCCCCCGCGAGCCGACTACGGACCAAGCGGGAGCTAATGGATGGATGGAACTGATCCTTGCACGTATATTTTGTGTCCATTCAATCGTGTGCTGGCAAAATTTGCAGCATTTTGAATCGTCAGACACATAATAATCTCGGATAAACTGCTCTGCCCTGTACCTGAGAGTAAACCGCTAGTTCCTTTGCTTCTTCGCTGGTTTCTCGGGTGCCGCTTCGACGTGTTTTTTTTTTTTTCTATGATGAGGAAAGCAGGGGCAGAGAAACTAGAGTGTCCACACCTTTTCGTGAACCCTCTTGGAACATTTTCTCAAAAGAAAAGTTCCTTTTAGTCCGGGAGAAAAAAAAAAGAAAAAAATTTTACGCAAATTGCGTTCAGTTCTGTTATATTGCGCATTTAAAGTGAATTCCGTTTTTAATCTCCAATTCCGCGATTCAATGATCGTGGATTCCATAGGGCTCTATACACAGTGAATCCGCACGAGAATAGAGTGTTTTTGATCGGCTCTTTTGATCGGCTTAAACGAGAATTCTGACCGATCCCGATCATATGCATATCGGCCGATCCCGATCAGGTTACCGATCGATCGGAGCACCCCTAGTATATGTATGTGTGGAGGAGCAGGAGGGAGGGACAAAAAAAAGTTCTCTTTCAACATTCGTTTATTGGTATCTCACTCTGGGACACGCCCCCTATGCGGTGTCTCCAGAAGCATTTTTGCCACCCGATTCGAATGTTAGCCCATTAAATGGGGCGTTGGTAGAAGTTATCAGTTCCATTCATTGCCCTCAGAATGTGCCTCCTGTACCTCCTAGCTGGCTCAGTTGGTTGTTATCACCAAATAAAAGATTTAGATTTAACATTTAACATTTAGATTTAGATTTAATATTTAGATTTAACATTTAACATTTAGATTTAACATTTCATTTTCGTTCAAATATAACCAAATTTTTAAATAATTTATGTCTCAAATGTGACAGAAAATGTGACAAGAAAATGAGCTAAATATTGGAAATATATGAGTTTGAAAACTGTAATCAAGTTTTTACATTCGGCACCCCATAAAATGATCATACATCTGTCATAAGCAAAATAACAAGCACAATGATGCGCTGTAGTCAAATTTAATCACTCTAGTGATAAATAGCGTCCCACGGGCACTCGCAGCTTCGTGGCGTCAGTACGGAATGGGTTAACGGCACCACATCAGCGCAAACTTAGTTGCGTTAGACTAATGTGTCCCCCAAAAACAAATTAGAGGTGGGAACTAAAATTATGACACCTGGAGGCGATTTTGGACAGTAATTTTTTCCCTTGCTTTTTCTCTTCTGGTTAAACTCTGTTTAAATCTCGCTCTCTCAAATTCCTGATATGCTCCTGACTGTGAGAGTCTCGTGGGGCAGGCACAGCTGACCATTCAGCCTATCATGCTCATTGTTCTGAGACAAACACTCGTATCTCACGCTCAGCAAAGCTCGATTGGCTGCAAACATGTCACATGGGAAGATGCCTTCAGGGTCACAAAAAACCTCTCCCGCAGACAGTTTAGGCAGGCAATAATTTAAAATGAAAAATTATCGTACATTTGGCCTTTTTTTTGGATTATTGATCGTACATCGTACAGAGGCCCAAATTATCGTACAAATACGATAATTATTGTACCCCTGGCAACGCTGAGAATCTCAATCTCAAATATACACCTGTGAGAGTTAGTGAGTTTAACTCTTCACCAACACTGCAGAAATAACTGAAACCAATTGGTGACACTGCTCCAACACGGGAAGTGTATTTAATTAGTAATGAACTCCACAGTGTAAAAAAAAAACAACTCTACATACGCCAACTCTGAAAAAGTAACACTTTTGCATTTGCTGTGTAACAAAACATTTTTATTCTGAAACAGATCATCAAAGTTTGGATCGATCTCCACAGCTATAACGGGTAACTACAGGTTAAAACTACAACAGCACAAGTGAACAAAAAAACAAACAACAAAATTAAACAACGCTGTTAGCTGCAGCAGACTTGCGACCACCACCACCATTTCTGTCTGGCGCGGAGTGCAGATAAGCCGCCATCCGGGACACGATGGCAGCGTCCCTGGCTTGAATCTGGGCACGCCCCCAAACACCTGTGTGCCTATGAGTATAGGGTTGCCACCCGTCCTGTAAATTACAGAATTGTCCTTTATTTGACAAAAAAAATGTTGCGTCCCGTATTGAACTAATATGGGACGCGATTTGTCCCGTATTTTCATTAACGCCCCATACACACGTCTGTCACACACACATCAACACTAAATTTAACAATAATGAACAAAATAAAACACAGGAAACATTAAGGCCAGCAAAATGTTTGTGGTCGGACAACAGGACCTGCTGCGCTCTGTGCCCATATCTTTATATGTGTGTGCCAATCATCTTGTCACTCTTAGTGCCTGCCCCCGCCCCACGCTGTCACGGTTGCCTAGTTACCACAGACGCCGATGCTGCGCTGCTACCCGCGCATTTTAAAAATGTCTACCCCAGATAGGGTTGCCACCCGTCCCGTAAAATACGGAATTGTCCTTTATTTTCATGTCTGGAAGGTGGCAACCCTTTATCTCAGAGCGCACTGTGAGGCGGGACTTTGGCTTATGATGACATCGAGGGGCAAATTGTAAACAACTAGGTTGAAGCGGATTGGCTGATGTTGGCTGATGTATTTTCACATGAATATTTAGATTGAGAGTTTAATAGCTTCATGCTAGTTGCTAAGTGTTTTGTCTGTTATCATCCCTAAAGCAAGAACAAAAAAAAATCACACTCATTGCAAAATGCTTCAACTTGAGCAATTTTATTGGGACATCAATGTGACATCAATTCAGTGCCTTGTTTCCAGACATCAAATCAACGTCAATTTTTGTCAAGTTTTGTGCTGCAACATTGTATTGATGTCAAATATATTGATTAACAATGTGTGATGCAGTAATTGGATGTGAGATTGATCCTTTGGCTGGATCTTTTTACAGCCATAAGGAAGTCAAAGCTTCTGTAGGTTATTTATCATTGTGGTCAAAATCTTGACCAGTCTTCAACATCAAATTGATGTCACGGTGCCCGCTGTGATGTTGGTAAAAGCAGACCAAATTGTGTATACCCGCCCAATGCATTTTTTTCCCCGCCAGCTGTAATCAAAAGTAGCCCAATTGGGCGGGAAACCGTCCAATCTGGCAACACTGCTGTTGTCCCTCTCCGCGATGTGTATGTTTCGACAAGGGGGGGGGAGAGCACTGAGTGGTTGGGTCCAGGGGGAGGGGCCAGGCTGAGTACCTGAATGCCACCACCTGACGGTACAGTGAAAAGACCAGACGAGCGGGGAGGGGGAGGGGGACACAGTGACAGCGTCTCAGGCGCAGACTTTTTTTACACAAGTATCATTCGATATCAATACCAGCGTTGGTATCGATATTATCGGTATTTAGATCAATCCGCCCACCTCTACTGCTCGGCTCTCAACTTATCAGCACCCAGTGCAACTCAAATATGACAGTTGCCCCCGTTTCTGTGAAAGTTAAGTGCTGAGCTCTGGGCCTTGTCTTTGTTTCAGACTATTTTCTCATTTTTTGGCATCGATATTATCGATATTTAGATTGATCCGCCCACCTCTAATACACAGAGCCCATAGTCCTCGTACAGCAGTCACAGATTCAACTCCCAGCCCATGCAACCCTTTGCTGCGTGTCTCTGTCTGCCCTTCTTCCTGTCTGTCTTCACTGTGAATAAAAGCCACCAGTGGCAAAACATTTAAAACAAATGATCAAATTATCACCTCATGATAATAGATAAAGTGATTTAAATAACATCCATCTGTATGCAGACTAAAAGTTTAGTACAACCTTAAATTAAGCAAGTTCAAGAATATTGTCAGCAGCTTTGTTTTTGACTCTTTTCCTCCAGAAAAGTGTTGACAATGTCTTGTATTAATAAGCATATATAATAAAGCTTTGACTCATAAAAAACAAATAAAATAATAATAATCATAATATCCAGACAAGCGCAGCCCTTTAGGTTTGCCTGGTAGATTCCTGTAAACCATGTGGTTTAGCAGCATCTGAAATCAAAAGTGAAAGTAAAGGATTTCTATATAAGAGAGTCACTGCTCATTCTGGAGACACTGAAGTGCTTTTCTCTGCAGCAGCAGCAACACAGCAAAGGTAGGAGTCCAGCTTCATACAAACCTTCTGTTTGTTCATAGGCTCCTGCCCAACTATTTAAAAAGCCTAATTACATATAATTTTAAGCAGAAGAGTTATGCTAATCACATGTTTGGCAGCAACTTTCAGATTTTGGCGTTCGTGTTTGCAGCTGAGACAAACTGTTCAAATGACTTTTCTGATTTGCCTCAAGGTTATTGTTCAGGAAATTCAAGTTGCCGATCATTTCTGTTTCATACCACTGTATATTTTTTTCCTTTTTAGGGCACAACAAAATGCCGTTCACAATGTCTAAAGGTGCAGGTGAGTGACTGTGTTTGCTTATATGAGGATCCTGTTTGCATTAGTTCCTTCCTGTTTATCTCATTCTTGTTTTATATTTTGTTGAATGTGCTCACAGTTAAGGTCCATGCAGTCACTACGGGGGAAACATTTGGGGTACATGAAGATCTGATGACAGAAGTGACGAACGGACTAAATCTGTGTCGCACAAACCAGCAGGAATGTGACATCATGATTGTCTTCTGTCCAATCAGCTCTCGTGTTGGTTCAGATGTGGAGGCGGCCAAGAGGGTGATGCCAGGTACTGTGTTTCAGCTATGTATATACATATGCAAATTAACTTATATATAAAAAGTATATCAAAGTGAAAACACTTCATTTAACACATACAATAGTCCTCTAACTCAGTGATTCTCAAAGTGTGGGCCGCGGTCCCCTGGTGGGCCGTCGTGGTACTGCAGGTGGGCCATGAGAGGTCATTAAAATTAAACAAATATGTTTTAAATCCTCTATATTTTTTTAAATATGTTTTAAAGTACTGTAAAATATTCATGATATGATTTAAAAACATTAAGAAGTAATAAAACAAACCAGTTAAGTGTTATTCTACTGTCATCTTAACTTAATATGACAAGTGTCACCTTATTTGTTGACCGCTCACATTAATAGCGGAACATAGCTTCTAGTCCTGTATGTTGATCACAGTTGTGATTAAAGGTTTTAGTGGGCCGTGGAGATTGGGCCAGGGTATTCTGAACCTTAGGAACGGCTGCTCTAACTGAACCCTACAATAGCATGTTCCTGTTGTCAAACACTCTCCTGTCAGTTTATGCACAAATTGGTTCTGATCTTATTTCATAAATGAGCCCCCCCCAAAAAAAAATGTTGATAATAAACAGTTTATATAGCTGGTAACCTTGTACATGAACTTAAAACAGCTAAAGAAAAAAGAAAGGAAAATAACTTTAAAGTGAGGACTAGAGCATGTTCCTGCTGTCAGGAGGTCAAACCCTCAGATCCATCTCACCTTCCTTTCCTTTTTTTCTGGTGTCACCAGGAGATAAGAAGATCATTCTGGTGCTGATGCACCACACCCGTGATCTTGACCTCTCAACTTCTAGGTCTGACCCCACCAACAATATTGTCCTGGATGTTCATGTTCTTTTCCATGAGTCTCTACAAGGACTTCCATCCTGTGCACAGAACAGGGAGGCTGTTTGTCAGATAAGAAATGCTTTAGCTTTCTATGGAAGTGGGTCAGTCAGGAATAGTTGTTCTCCCTCAATTAAAACAGTATTATTTATACTTGCAATTTTTTTTATTTTTGCTATTACTGCTATTTTATTGTGGTATTTCTTGAAATGAATATTCATTGACATACATGATGTCTTTTCCCAAGATGAACCCTTGCAGAACATAAGCAGTGAATGTCATTGGATACCTTAAGCAGAGATTCCTGAATATATTCTCTTCAAAAATCATCCACAGTCTAATCTCTCAGTCAGATGTCTTTATCATCATATGTACATATGTGTTATTTACTCTATATCTGTGGTCATTGTTAACCTGGGCCTCGATCAATCTTGGGGTTCATGGGATCTTGTGATTTGCATGTTTAGTTTGCATAGGTTTTACTTCAGATGCATTTTTCCAGGCTTGGTGGTCAACTCAAAGACAACATGGACTTATACCCCTTTGGGGCTGGTGGTTTGTTTAATTGATCATAAAGTTGCAAAATTTTCATACTGTAAAAAAACCTGTTGATTTTATTTTCAAATAATATCAACAAAGAATAGACATCACATTTATATAAAAAAAAATCTATTTTGACATATATTGACTCAACCATCAAGCAGCTGTATCAGTGCAGTCTGGGTTTGGCAGTAATATGTTTGTTAACACTAGGGCTGAACGATTAATTGCATTTGCGATAATCTTGCGATATCATAAAACGAGATTTTCTAACCGCAAAGGCCGCGATATTACTTGTCACGTGATCTGGCAACGTCACGTGACTTGCGAGTGAGCCCAGCCGAGCTGTGCAGAGCAGACAGGGCAAGCAGTGTTGCCAACTTAGAACCTTTCCAGACCCCCCTAGCAACTTAATTTGTAAAAAGCGACTAGCGACAAATCTAGCGACTTTTTCTGGTGATTTAGAGACTCACGCACACTCAAACCGCTGGGTTTGAAGCCATCACTTGTCTGCTGTCCGCCTCGCGAACCGTGCTTCTCTCTCTCTCTCTCTCTGTCGGGCACAGTGCACAGCCACAAACACCCCGCCCGCCGCGCGAGACAACTCGAGCCCCCCCCCCCCCTTTTCCTTGCAAAAAATCTGTGAGCTCCTGAGATCTATATAGAAGAATCTTTCTGGCTAACAGTGCCATACTCATTTTGCACTTCAGTATGTTGTGTGCTGCTGTTACTGAGTAAATATAATATTTCTATTAGTGTTCAAAAAGTTTTTTTTTTGAAAATGTCCAATTGGTTAGAGCAGATATTTGTTCTTCTTTATTTTCCTGTGTGATGTTACTGACTGGAGATCAGTAAGCTTTATTTTTTCTATATCTGTATATTTTATTTATTTATTTATTTATACACTGTCCTGTCAATCTCAGACAGTGTTTAAGAAGTCCAGTCCACATGTTTACATAAATGTTACACATGTTTCATGAAACGTGAAAAGTTAGATGTTGAAGAGGTAAAGCCACAGATTTGTTTGCTTTATTGTTGTAATCTGCACTTTAAATAAATCTGATATTGTTTATTATGACAGTGTTTGAAAAATACATGAGAAGAGGACCTTAAAAATAATCGCATATTAAATCGCAATCGCAATTTTGAGGAAAAAAATCGCAATTAGATTATTTTCCAAAATCGTTCAGCCCTAGTTAACACCAGTTAAAAAATCCTGGTATCACTGATACTGATGATAATTCTTATAGTCACATTTAAAAGCTGTTCAAGTGCTGCTTAATGCATGTTATAGAAGCTTATATATATCTTTTACCCATGGCAGTCATTACTGAACACATCAGCTCAGCCAGAAACACTCCAAGAAAATTTCATGCTACTTTGTAGCTTCTCCTTTAAATATAGTTTTTATACATGATGAAAACTACTGCTATGTTACTGATTGAAAAATCTTTTTAAAAAATCTCAAATAAGGGAAGTGAGTTTGCAATAAAAATGTCATGGACTTGGTTTGGTTCTCCTGCTTTTCTTGTATTTGTTGCGTTCTGTCTTATTTTCCTGTTCTACTGTGAGAGTCTATTTCTTTGTGTGTTGAGTTCAGTTTTACTTCCCTTGGTCCCGTCTTCTCATCTCATCAGTACCTGTGTGTATAAAATTATTCTCTTTGCTTTATGTTCAAGTAATCTCTTGAATAGAAAACAGACTTGACTACTGTGACTCAGATTTTCTTCTTTTGCCTCAGAGGTGTAGCGAAAACACTGGTATGCTTGGAAGAAATATGCAGAATTACCATAAATTAAAAAGTCAAAATACAATGACTTACAGACTCTAAAGGCTGTACTTCCTCAGGACTGCCACACATTCTGTGATGGTTTACCTCACTGCATTGCTAAAAGACACATGACTTGGTTTCCTCCTATAGGTGATGGAGGTTAAGTCATTTTTACAACACTGTCTAAAGCAGGGATGTCCAGTTCCAGTCCTAGAGGGCCGCTGTTCTGAAAATCGTGGATGTTTCCTTTCTTCAGCACACCTGATTCAAATGAATGGGTCATTAGCGGACTTGTGTACCAGACTGGATGACAAGCTGGTGGTGATCCATTCATTAGAATCAGGTGTGTTGTGTCAGGGAAACATGTAAGACATGCAGGACAGCGGCCCTCAAGTCCGAGTTTGGACACCTCTGGTCTGAAATGTTCTGTTGCTTGGCATCTTCCTTGGTCACTCTCTCAATTTCTCTTCCATTATTACTTTCTTGAGCATCTTTGTCGCCTCTGCTGTGATGTGCACTATGAGTTAGATTCATCATTGATATTGTATTGTAAGCCATACCGAGCTGTTTGACCTAAACGTGCTACAAAGTACAAACTATTACATTTATTACTCTAGTTCATCTTTCTTTAAATAAAACAAACGTAATTTTATTTCTAATAATTAACTTAATTCAGAGTATCATTTTGTAGAACCTCTTCCAACTTACACCAAGTGCAAAAGTTTTGATCTGAAAACTGATCCGAGAAAAGTGGAGAAAACCTCCTATCAGCACTGTGAAAGGCCATAAATCTTAATTGATTTTGTTAACATAGAACATAATGATATTATCCAAAAACAGTGTGTTATGGGCTTTGCATCCTAAATAATAGGCATTCTGCAAGAAAACATTTTGTCCTTAGTTTTCTCAAAAGTGCATTTTTCAGATAGGAGGATTTGGTCTTTGGCCATCATAGTTGGCAAGAGATGACTGATTTGGTGTCTAATATCTGCAATTTTTTAAATAAAGAAATTTATAAAATGATCTCCAGTTAAATGTGATGGAATACAGCTCCATGGAGCTGTGACTGAGTCAGCCTGGCTACAGTACTGAAAAGAAATTTGAGGTTATTCTTATTTTACCTAAACTCAAGAAAGTTGTCAAAGACAATAGTTTAATTTGACAATAAAATGTGCAACAATGAAAAGAATTTGTACTAAAAGAATTAACTTTATCAATAAGACAGATGTGGTCAAAGTTTTAGTGAAATCAACCAGATTTAATACTTTGAGTTAGAAGAAGAAACAATTCTGAGCTGAAAGAAACACATTTCCTAAATGGTAGAGGTTAGAGGTAAAATGATAAATGCAAAGATAAAGAAATATAGTCAGGTTATTGTTATGGTTGAGATGCGACCCCAAATGCACGACACAGAGAAGATACAGTTAATCGGTGCAAGACCGTCTTTATTTAGTAATCCAACAGGCTAGAGAGTCACTGAGGTGGAGGGCGGCAGCAGCACGGGCGTGCGGGGCTGGGTCACCCAGAGCAGGGAGGGGGGATACAGAAGTCTTTCTTCGGCCCCAGGAGAAGAGTCACTGGAAACAAACGTACACAGTTCAGTGAAGCAACCCAGCAGCTCGGCCAGCACAGGAACCCACACGTTGTAGAACAACGATAGTGATCCGGCGTCGGACGGCGACGATGAAGTAATCAGCGCAGCAAAATCCACGGGCAGAAATCCACCAGGCGTAATTCCACAAAGAGTCAGCGAGACTGAGTGAGGGCGAGTACTCACGGGGAAGACCAACGGGAAGGAAGCACACAGGAAGGGACGGCAAGAACTCGCACGGAGCTCTGGAGTGATCAGGCTTATATCCTCCCTGGTGAAGAGTCCCGAGCCGCAGGTGTGTGATTAGGTGATGCAGCGCAGGTGTGGGCGGAAGCGCGCCGAGCCAGCTCGCGCCGCCGAGCGCGCAGCTCCCTGGCCGCGCACTGGGACGTGCTGGGCGGGTCCCCCTGCTGGTCAACCGGCGGAATCACCACAGTTATATGCATATTGTTCCTCCTTATTTTTTCTGCTTCAAACCTAAATCATAAAAAAAAGAAAAACAGTGGCATATTTTTGCTTTTCTGTTCTAAAGCCAAATTATAAAAACAACTGAAGAAATTTTGAAAAGAAATTGCTTCAATTTCCTGATTTGTTTTAACTAACAATAAAACAATTCAACTCCATTTAATTACTAATGTGCTGCATCAGTGAGAGAGTCTATACTTTGGTATAGTATGTAAAAAAAAGTTAGTTTCACGATCACTCATGAACCATGTAATTTATAGGAAGAGCCTGAGTAAATTAAACTTGGTGTTAATTCATTACTGCCAAGCAATGTCAGCGATCAGTATCAGGAATATGAGGACACCATGTGAGTTCTTGAACACCTGTCGAAGCAAGTTTCCTTTTCCGGTTGAAACCGGAGGTTTACAAACAGTAAAAGTTAGAAAAAGACACTCGCTTTTGCCTCTTGTTGCATCAATTATCATAGTTGCAAAAGTATAGTAACAGACCAGTTTCATGTTTTACCAGGATATGATTTTTATTTAGATGGGAAACTATTCATGTAGATATGAGATTGTGGATGACTGAGGTAGCTGTAGAGACAGACAGATAACCATTGTATTTACAACTACTGAATTGATATCAACCAAACCATGCATTCTTGCAGAAGAAAACTGTTTTAATTTAGAAGCAGCAAAAGGAAACAACCTAGTGGATGAATATAAAAAGTGTGAGGGTGTTGTGTAGTGAATTGTGTTATAATACAGGACAAACTTAAAAAATAATAGATAGAAAGTAGAGAAAAGTACTAAGAAAAAACTGAACACCTTCTACCAAGCAATAGGCCTGTGCACACGTGTAGAATTCATGTAAACATTATGAACTGATACTGTGTTGATAGAAGGGGCAGGCATTGGAGGAGGGATTGGCTCTTCTGTTTACTGCTGTCTCGCTACTGCAGCTATCTAACTGGGTTTCTCCTGTGTGACGCCATCATGGGCGCCTGGCAGGAGTCCTATCTCAATGTTTAATCCTGGACATCCTGTTAAAGCTTACTGTCTTTTACTGTCAAGTTGTCATTTCCTGCAATCACGTGCTGAGGTGCAGATATAACTCCTTTTGCATGCAAATGGAGAATATAGTCAGTGAAAATTCAACCATCGCTAATGTTTGTTCTAATTGTTAGTTTCTAAGATAATTAAACATTAGTACTTTCAATAGCTCCCCATTGAAAAGAGAAATAAAGCCAAGACATCCTTTAATTCATTGTTTTTCCTGATCAAAGAGTCCACAGATTTATGATGTTCAGTGTAAAAAAAAAAATGTCTTTAATCCACTATCTGCTAGGCTAATATGTGCATTTTGAAAAAATATTGATTTATTCTATTCTGTTAGGATGTAGTTCATGTGGAAAATGCATTTGACAAACAGTATTTCTGTTGACTCTTAATGGGAGTTTCTTTAATGTTTTAATGGAGCTCATATTGGTTGCAGTTAGCAGTCATAATCTACTCTACCTAAAACTGAACTTGTCAAATCTTCCTTCTAATGAGCAGTGAGTATTAGTTTAAGTACATTTATCTACAGTGTTTTGGAAGAGATTTTTAGGTGGATATGTCGTGTTTTCATCAACTGAAAGCCTCTTTGCTGAAATAACATTTAAAAACTTGACTCAGAAACAGTGAATTACATATTTCTCAAATTTTATTATATGTATTATTTTTGGGGTTAGTTTTAAATTTAAACTTACACAATCAGAACTGTAGCTCTGATCAACACGTTCATGCTTATTTATCTTTGTATGGAATGATTTTATTGATTGAGCCTCAGACTGCTGCTGTTTTACTCCATCTGATACTAATTCATATAACTTACATATAACAAGTGTAACTCCATGTTAACATACTTCATAACTATGATTCATAACCAAGGTAATATCTGCATCCTCTTCTTTTCCTTTCAGCTTTTCCGTTCAGGGGCTGCCACAGTGAATCATCCACCTCCATGATAATATTAGCATAATGACCTAATAATCTGCTTTAAATGGTATATAAACCTGCTACTAACTGTGACTGTAACAAACATATTTCACTTAAGCATCCATCCATCCATCCATCATCTATACCCGCTTAATCCTCTGCAGGGTCACAGGGATCTGCTGGAGCCTATCCCAGCTCTCCTTGGGCAAAAGGCAGGGCTACACCCTGGACAGGTTGCCAGTCCATCACTGGGCCGCATGTAGACAACATCCAGTCCTACAGGCAATTTAGAACCACCAATTGACCTTTTTTTTTGTGAGTGTGTTCTTCTATTGGGCCCCATTTGTAAAGTTGGTCATGCTGAAAATGACAGCAACGTTTTGTCACATTTAGCTTCAAACCATGTTTGAAAAAATGGTGTGAATTTTTGAAAGTCAATTTTTAGCACATTTCACACAATAATTGTTAACTGTTAAAATGTATTCAATAATTAAATCTAAATATAAATGTTAAATCTAAATCTAAAAGTTAAATCTAAATGTTATGCCTAAATGTTAAATCTAAATTTAAATGTTTAATCTAAATCAAAAAAGTTAAATCTAAATCTAAATGTTAAATCTAAATGTAAAATCTCCGACAGATAGGTGGACCCCCACATCAGAGGGAGGAACCCCAGCCGGCTGGACCGAAGGGATCCAAGGACAGCACCCCCATCAGCAGACCTGACACAGCTCCCAGTGTGGAGGACCCCCCTGAGGAAACTCTTGACTTAAAAGCTAAAGACTAAAAGCATAAAATAGGACTAAAAACCTAAAATAGCAAGATAAAAGCAGCAAGATGTCATCTTAAAAAGCAGGTTAAAAGCAGTAACATAAAATAGGATAGAACCAGATAAGAACATAAGAGTTTAAAATATTAATTAAGATACTGATTAAAAAGGTGTGTCTTTAATCTTCCTTTAAAAATATCAACAGTCTCTGCAGTCCTGAGGCCCTCCGGCAGGCTGTTCCACAGGTGGGGGCCATAGTGGCTAAATGCTGCCTCACCGTGGGTTAGTCAGTAAGTTAGTCACAAAGGAAAAAACTCATAAGAAATAATGACGATGATGTTGATGATAATAACAAAAATAACCTTAAACTGATCACAACTAGCAGTGCCTGACCTTTCTTCTGTTGCCCTACTCACAAGTAGCTGCATGTTGCCCCCCCCCCCCCCCCCCCCCCCCCCCCCCCCCCCCCCCCCCCCCCCCCCCCCCCCCCCCCCCCCCCCCCCCCCCCGGGAGCACGGGCGTGTCTAGCCCCCTGACTCTGATCCATACATATATACTTAGAAAACGCAATATTAAGAAAACAAAGACTAAATGCATTTACTTCAAGGCGTAATCTTCTTCTCAAGAAGATAGCCCTAGTTTATTGTCATTTGACAGCAGGTTATATTAAACAGTGTTGCACTCTGTTTGCTACTAACATACAGTAGTATAAGGTGCAAATACCCAGCTGACAGGGTAAATCAGAACTACTGCTTTCAGTTTTGATACAAAAACAATACAGAACAAGGCCTGTATAAGAGGTAGAATTTGACAGTGCAAGATTTAACAAACCTAAGAAATACTGCTCAATGTTGCTAATAAAACACAGTACAGAACAGGGCCTGCATAAGAGGTAGCACTTTACAATACAATCCTCAAAATAAAATTACAATCTTCAATAAAATACATCAGTGCAAATAGTGGCTCGAGCTGAGCCTCCAAACGTGCTTCTTTTTGCTTTCTGTGCTCTGAACTGGAGTCCTGTTTTCTTTTGGGGGGAGACATCTTCATTCATCTTCACTTAAACTAACTGGTGGGCAGGCGGTGTTGGGTTTCAAAACAAATGCAGCACACATGCAGTCAGAAGACAGTGGAAAAGAAAGGAGCAGACTCACTGTCAGTTTCAGGGTACCTATTTTAAAATAATAAGCCCCCCTATTGGGCGTGACATTTTAATTCACAAACAAATTCATATTTCCAGTAATTATTCGTTATTATGTGTTTCCTAACCTTCTACAATTACAGCAATTAGAACTAACCATTGTCAAAGAGGTATCTCTGCCAGGAAATCCCCCCCTCCCCCTCTTACCTGTGAAGTCCCGTTTTGGCCGGGAAACTCCCGTATTTTACTCTTTTCTCCCGCCGTCCTCCCGTAACAGTATTTTCCCGTAAATATCCCATATTTTAACCTGCGTTATTAAGAAATAACAATACCGCATCAGGGAGAGTAAAAAAAAAAAACACCTGGATTGATCAGTTTGTCCAATAATGGCACACAGGAAACAAAAGAGCTGGCTGAAGTTCAGAAAGTAGTGTAGCTGTGATTTTAGCTTTTTTGTTCAACTAAAATGTAAGGGATACTGCTTGTGGTGGGCTCCAGAAAATCTACCTTATTTTCAAATCCAAAACATTGACAGGTACCCCCCCCCCCCCCCCAAAAAAAAAAAAAAAAAGTATGTATATATATATATATATACAGTCATGGAAAAAATTATTAGACCATGGTTGTTTTCTTCAGTTTCTTGTTCATTTTAATGCCTGGTACAACTAAAGGTACATTTGTTTGGACAAACATAACGATAACCACAAACATTGCTCATAAGAGTTTTATTTAAGAGCTGATATCTTACCATTTTCCATGGTTTTCTTGATTATAACCTAAATCACTTAAGTTTTTACATCAATAGCTATGGCGTTGTACTGCCAAAAACACTGCTTTTATGCATTCAGTGTTTTCTTTTCTGTCTGTTTTAGTCACATGATGACGTTTAGTGGTACCAGGTATTAAAATGAACAAGAAAGTGAAGAAAAAATGGTGGTCTAATAATTTTTTCCATGACTGTATATATATATTATATATATATCCAGCTCAAGATGTAGTGCGCTGTTTTCCCATTCACTTCCACATCAGGACATACTGGGACTAAGATGGAGCGAAGTTTCACAGACAAGTGACTCCTTTTAATATGTGCTTACAGGATTAACAGTAGTGCGACCAAGTGTGCGCACCTGGATGCACACTTGGCTCTGGTCTAAAAATTGATCCAAGAAAAGTGGAGGAATACCTCCTATGCACCTTGAGAGGCACTAAATCTTATTTGAGTTTGTGAACACATAACATAATGATATATAGTCCAAAAAATGATATAGCCTCTTCAGCGACTGCGGAAGTCGGGCAGAAGATGGCTTCAGTCTATTGTACGATGCGCGCTTTCAGTTCCTTAATAATCCACGTAGTCTTTCCTTGTTTTTTGTATTTATTAAATGTGATTGGCATTGCCACAAGCCTTGTACAATGATAAATGTGATTAATCCTAAAGCAGAACTATAAAGTAATGCACTTAATCTTCGTCTTTATTCTCTAGCGTGGTCAACAAGATAACGACTACCCAGCCCTCCTCTCTCTGTCAAAAAAATGCATGACTGACTGACAGCACTTTTTACATCCACCTGTCACTAATTACAATCACGTCCACATCACCATAACAACAGATAAAAAACAAACCATCAACACAGTGATCCATACCCAAGCAATATTTATGGTACCTAGACTTCTGATGTAGTCATCTCCAAAGTCAATCATCAGTCTCAGTGCACTCAGGATCAGTGTGTTAACATCCCCATTTGTGCTGGTTTCGTGACTGTAGTTCTTCACTGGGAGGATGCAGTTCATTGGAATCCCCAGTCTGGAGCTGAGGTCAGACATCTACATTTCAAAGGAAAACATTTGATTTTGTGTTTCAAGTTCACCTCCAGTTTCTCCAAAGAAGTCCAACTGAAACTCACCTTTTTCTTCACATGCTTGCTCTTGTAGACATTCCTCAGATCCTTCTCAGTTTCACCACAGGCCTCATCAATTTTGGTGACAACAGCCAGCTGAGGAATACCTGCAAATACAGAGATTGACGTTTTGTGTAAATTGAATTTTTCTGGCATTGGAAATTTGTATTTACATGTTAGCATGCATACCTGCTAAAACATGTTCATATTTGTATGAATTCCTCATCATAATTGAATGCATAATAATGTGCAACATCTTGGATGCAGTGTAGAGTATGAATAGGTGTGTTGTAAAATGTCTATTACATTTTGCGAGCCATTTCATGTCCACAATTTATGCAGCAAAAATGATTAAAGTTTTTATATTGCACCTTAGTTTGTTATGTTTTAATTAAAGTTACAATTAAAGTGCAAAATAAATGTTCATGGAGTTAAATTGTTTTATTCTTTCAATGGTAACAAACACTACCAGCCAATTTGGTGTTATATTGATTTAATCAGTGGAAGTAATTATTTACTTGGTAGAAATCAGTTGTTTTAATGATAAATGAAATCAGCACTTTTTTTTCTAGAAGACAGGAGTGAAGCATTTAAGCAGCTGAAAACATTTGTGACACCAAATGTGTACCTGGTTTAAAGTTCTTATCAAAGTCACAGGTGCTTTGTTCACTTAGATATAACACGAGTTTTTGGTTGTAAAACTAAAACATAAGCCTCAATTGGGTTTTAAAGGATCTGTTTCAAAGACTACACATCTTTCTGAATGCCTCTACTGCCTGACATTTTTTTCTTACCTAATTCACTGGCTGCTTCTCTGATCTTCCTCATTTTGTCTAAAACAGAAGACTTCATTTCACTGGCGTTGGCAGACCACACACAAACCAGAACATGGACTCTGTCCTTTGGAGATGGTGAGGAGATGTAGTCAGGATCACCGGGAGACAGTGGAGATACAGGATTGAACTGGAAAATTCAGAAGTATGTTGGTTTGTGTCAGGTTCAGCAACCTACAACATTATTATTCGCACACAAGGGAAAGAAGACACAGAGAGTTATGTTCTTACTACTCGCGAGGAGAGACGGCGAGACGTGTCTTAGTAACACTCTCAAACCACTCTGAACATGTCTCTTCAATCCTTCGCTTTTTATTAACTGTTCACAAGCAAATTTACAACAACCATATCCTACATTACAAGGACTGCATTGCTCAAGCCAAATCCAACTTTTATTCTGACAGGAACATCATCCAACCCCCGGACTCTCTACCATCCCACCTGCACTCAGCTGCTTTCTGCAACTCCCTCATGTCATTTTTCAATGAAAAAATCCAGAAGATCCATCAACATCTTGGCTCACAGCCATCCCCCAGTATTTTATCTGAATCACCTCCACACACTAATTCCTTTTCCTCCTTCCTGCTCCCCTCCACCCCAGAAATCTCTGATATCATCTGCAGGTCCAAGCCATCTACATGTCAATTGGACCCTCTCCCCACTGTTCTGGTTAAAGCGTGCCTTCCTTCTCTGTTCCCCCTCATCTCTGTCATCATCCACTCCTCCCTTTCCTCCTGATCTGTCCCTGCATCACTCAAATCTGCTACAATAACCCCAGTACTGAAGAAACCTAGGGCTGATCCTACCAACTTCCATAACATACGTCCTATTTCTAATCTACCTTTCATTTCCAAAATCTTCGAAAAAACTGTAGCTGCTCAACTCCACTGTCATTTGTCCCAAAAACGTTTATGAACACTTTCAGTCTGGTTTCCGCCCCCTCCATAGCACAGAAACTGCCCTAATTAGAGTCACCAATGACCTCCTCATGGCAGCTGACTCTAGCCTGCTCACCATCCTCATCCTCCTTGACCTGAGTGCAGCCTTTGATACCATCTGTCATACCATCCTCTTCAGTAGATTATCTTCCATTGGTATCACGCACACCCCACTTGACTGGTTTAAATCCTACCTCTCAGGCCGCACTCAGTTTATCCAGCTCAAATCTTTCAAATCACAACCGTCTGCTGTCACCTCAGGTGTGCCCCAGGGCTCGGTCCTCGGGCCCCTCCTTTTCATCATCTACCGTCTTCCCCTTGGCCATATTTTCCGTAACCCTAACCCTTCCACTGTTATGTGGACGACACCCAGCTCTACCTCTCCAGTAAACCCACTCTCAACCTCCCACCCTCCTCCCTCACCGACTGCATCACAGAAATCAAATCCTGGTTAACATCAAATTTCCTCAAACTCAACAGTGATAAAACTGCGGTTCTCCTCATTGGTACTAAATCAACATTATCCAAACAGCTTTTCTCTTACCATAGATAACTGCTCTGTCCTCCCCTCCCCTTAGGTTAGGAGTCTTGACAGTACTCTATCTTTCCAGTCTCACATCAATAACGTCACCCGGTCTGCATACTTTCATCTGCGTAACATTAACCGCCTTCGCCCCTCCCTTACCCCCCATACCACTGACATCCTCATTCACAGTCTCGTCACCTCCCGCCTGGACTATTGCAACTCCCTCCTCTACGGTCTCCCTTACAAATCCCTCCATAAGCTGCAACTGGTTAAGAACTCAGCTGCCTGGATCATCACCAGAACCCCTTCCATCCACCACATCACGCCCACTCTGCTGCGGCTACACCGGCTTCCTATTAAACACCGCATCCAGTTGAAGATTCTCCTCCTAACATTCAAGGCCGTTCATAACCTCACTCCTCCACACCTGTCTGACCTCATCTTTGTTGCCACTCCCTCCCGTGCCCTCAGGTCCTCTGCTTCCATCCACCTGTCTGTGCCCTCTGCCCGTCTCACCACCATGGGGAGCAGGACCTTCAACTGTTCTGCTCCCCGGCTCTGGAACTCACTTCCACCAGGAATTAGACATTTGAACTCACTCCCTCTGTTCAAATCCTCACTCAAAACTCATCTGTTTAAATCGGCTTTTTTACTGTCCTAACCACTGCACTTTCAAATTTTAACCTGTCTCCTCTGGGCCTGTGTTTTTATATATTATTGTGTTTTGTTTTTAACTGTGTTTTAATACTCTGTATGGTGACCTTGAGTGACAGAAAAGTGCCTTTAAATAAAATGTATTATTATTATTATTATTATTATTATTATTATTATTATTATCATTATTATTGAGAGAGAAGAGAATTCACAGTTACACAGGAAGCAGCTGTTAGTCTAGTTGGATACTAGGACTATTGTGTAAAAACCTTGTTCGCAGCAGATTTTTTCAACGTCTGACATCCCGCTATGGTTATCTATCGCACACTGATGTCCCATCTTGGCCGGAGAGTTCCTGTCAAGTTTGTCAGTTTGGTTTTGTTATGTCTTATTGTTATCTTTAAACACCAGTCTCAGATAACAGTTGCAAACTTCCTGCCCAGTGAAACACATCCACACATTCATGTCAAGTGTTTTAAGCGAATATGAGATAACTTCTTTGTACAATTTATTCCAACAGTTTGTAAAATTCAGATTGGATTTAATGTCTTTATTTTAGGGCAAACAAAGCTAATAGTGGATGGCTAACAACTGTACCTTATGACCTTCTCTCACATGTCCCAGCAGGGCCAGTTTGATGTCACGTACATGAACTCCACTTCCATTCCCCTCCTCCAAACCCATGATGTCATTGAACACAAAGGGGTAAAAACCGCCATCTTTCTCGATTTTATGGGTTTTATACTAAAAGACAAAACCAGAGTTTAGAAGATCAGTTATGATGTTATTATGGTGTTTGATGCAACCACAAAAACATTTATTGGGGCTGTCTGGGACTGTCAACGACATGTTGGTTTGTCTTATTCACCAAATAATAAATCATGTAATCACTGATTTTACACTGAAACATTAAAAGTTGTTAATCAATCAAATCATTGTTGCAATATGAATCATTTTGTCCAATGTTTATGAATCAAAACTATCCTGTCTTTCAAATAATCAACCAACCAACCAACCAGATGTAAAGGCTCAATGATGATATATATATCAACATCAGAAAGTATGTTTTGTTCGTGTCAGAAACCCTGAAAATGTATCAGTTATATCAGGTCAGAATAAAACCAGGAGAGTTGATATGAACCTTCAAGGTGAAACTTCTGTCAGAGGTGGTTGCGCTGGCCAAAGCTTGGTTGGCCATTCTTCCTCTTAAGGCGGTGCTGGCAGAGTTGACGAAGCTGGACTTTCCAGCACCAACTGGTCCGTAGAGTAAAATCCTGATGTGACGGACCGATCCATATGAAGGTTTATAGTTTCTCAAGTATTCCAGATCTCTCTCACTGTCTCTGCTAAAATGTGGAAACAAAACATGTCATTTAGTAAAGTAGTTTTCAATATAAATGTCTCTGCAGCCTTACTAACAGCTTGTTGATCAGGATCAGTTTTGATTAGTTTTGCTTTTTAGTGGTAAAATGGTTCAAAACTAGATCTGATGATAGCACCACATTAAACACAATGAAGCATAAAACATCTATTAAGGAACAAAAAGTCCTTAATACTGCTCAAAAAGTCAACATCCATCCATCCATCCATCATCTATGCCCACTTAATCCTCTGCAGGGTCACATGTAGATGAACAACCACAACACTCACAATCACTCCTACGGGCAATTTAGAACCACCAATTAACCAAACATGCATGTCTTTGGACTGTGGGAGGAAGCCGGAGTACCCGGAGGAAACCCACGCAAGCACGGGGAGAACATGCAAACTCCACACAGAAAGACCCCTGCTGAGGTTTGAACCAGGAACCTTCTTGCTGTGAGGCAACAGTGCTGACCACCAAACCACCGTAAGAAAATCAACATGCAGAACAAAATCATTTTATTTTGTTCTACTTTCTTTCACTTCTCTTCTTCATTACAACTTGAAGTCTTTGAGGAAAATGAACATCGATATTCTTCATGAATGCATGGCTCCAAATTCAAATTTCACATAAAGACCACCATCATTTAATTGAGATTGAAGATTGAGATTGATAAAATGCCCAGTTCATTGAATTGATATTCTGCAACAAGGTCCATTTTATCCTGAAAAATAACTTCCCACCAAACACCAGACGCCCATGGACGTCTTTTTTAAGGCTGAATGAGGTTGGCCAATCGTTGCCATTATTTAGTCCAAAAGAAGATGTTGAAAACTTCTCTGTTTAGCCATTCTTTTTTCTTCTTTGAAAAAAACGCGACACAACTCCAACTGATTCGGAAGACATTTGTGTGAATGGACAAAATGCAGAAGAATGTCGACATACTGAACCTCACAAGAAGTTCCAGGCCATGTTAACATTATTTTAGCAAGAAAAAGATCAGCACTGATGGTGTAATAAGTGGAGATCCTGTCTACTTCAACTGAAATAACTGGAGGAGACTACTATCACTGAAAGGCACAGGTCTGCAAAGCCCCAGAATAATGTGAGTTATACCCCACTGCACACCCATTACCCTGTGGTTACTTGGGTAGCTCCTATAAAACGTGGGCAGTATATCCTTTGTGCTCTATGCATCACAAGTAATTTGCTTCAATCTTAAATGCTCTGATAGTATTTTTTGATTGTGTGCGTAGGTTGTGAGGATGTGTTCTCAAGGGAGATGTACAGTAAATCAGTCTTGGACTGTGGTCCCAGATTACTGTTACCAGCACTTTTTACCAAGATCATCACATCCCACAAGAATTAGTGAGACCACCAGGCTCAACTGGGATTGTTGTCAGGTCAGAGAGGTAGCATAGTCGGTGTTGACAGAGGAGGTAAAAGCTGGGCTACTAGCATAATAGAGGAAATGACTATGTATACTTTGAGAAACTCATAGCAAAACATATTAAAGCCTCCCAGCTTTGATCATCACAGCCCTCCACACTGCACTGTTCCCCCTGGAGAAGCCAGAGAGCTATCCCACCAAGCAAAGTTACGTTGGAAAGACAAGTTTGTTTGGCGTCTAAACCACATTTTGAATTGGTTTAAAAGGGGAAAGGTGAAAAGCCATGACTTCAGAGGCGTTAAAGAGATGTCTACAAAATGACGTCCATCAACATTTAAATTTGGTTGAAAATTGAAAGGTGATAAAAACAATGGGATAAAAGCCATTTTGAAGACAATTGAAGCCATAAGTTTACATACATGCAAAAATACGTTTCATTTTTTTTCTCTCACGGTCTGAAGTCAAATCAGACTAAACCTCTCCTGTTTCAGGTCAGTCACGATTAACAAGATTATCTAATTTTGTTAAATGCCACAATAATGAGTGAGAATTTCTTAGAGAATTTTATATAATTTTCTTCAAGGTCAAACGTTTACATACAAAAAACGTAATTGGGGGCGTAAATGGGGATGTAAAAAAGGCCACACCTCAAACACTCTGCTTCCTTGTTTGAAATTATGGGAAAGTCAAAAGAAAGTGGCCAGGAAGCTAAAACTTGGGCACAAATGGATCTTCCAAATGGACAATGACCCTAATTATACTCCCAAAACGGTTAAAAAGTGGCTTGAGGATAACAAAGTAAATCTCTTGGAGTGATTATCACAAAGCCCTTATCTGAATCCCATTGAAAATTTGTGGACAGATCTGAAAAGGTATGTGTGAGCATGGACACCGACAAACCTGTCAGGAGGAACAGACCATCACTTTCAGAAGCTTGTGGACAGTTCCCCAAAACATTTCACCCAAGACATGAAGTTCAAAGGAAATGCTACTCAATACTGAGGAAATATATGTAAACTTTTAAATTTGAAGAAAATACAGTTCTCTCTCTCATTATTGTAACATTTAACAAAATAAAAAAAATTTGATAATCTTGACTGACCTGAAAGAGGAGAGGTTTAGTCTGATTTGACTTCACACAGTGAGACAAAAAAAATGAAATGTATTTTTGCATAGTGTATGTAAACTTATGGCTTCAACTGTAATATCTTCAAAATGGCTTTTATCTCTTTGTATAGCTTTTATCACCTTTCACTTTTCAACCAAATTTAGATGTTGATGGACATCATCTTGTAGACATCTTTTCAATGTCTCTGGAGTGACGGCTTTTCACCTTTCACTTCTCAACTAAATCAAGACATTGTTTAGACACCTACCAAAGTCGTCTTTTCAACGTAACTTTGCTTGGTGGATTAATCATCACCAAACCTACTTGTTACTGATAGAACAAGAAAAGTGTCCAACATTTGAATGTACACCTGCGTATTTACTGCAGAGTTCATGACTGAATGTCACCCACAGTTCATAACTGCTTCTCTTTATCCTGCTTTCTTTCTGTTTTAGGTGCTAATGGTGATGTATATTCTACTTCTTTCAGCTTTTTTCCTTTTTGGATCACCACAGTGGATCATCATGGTCATTATTGGTTTTAGGTTGTGTGCCCTTCCTGACACAGTTCTGCTGGTTTTTGGGTTAAAAAGGTTTGTTACAAGTGATTCCACATTTTTATTAAGGAATTTTAGAACTTTTTCTTACAGCTGATCTCTAATAAATGTTTTGTTTGTTTGTTTTTTTAATATGCAGTAATATAAAGAGGTTCAAATCAGGAACGCCATGCAGCTTAAAACTTGTGCCATACGGATCATTCTGCTCTGAGGAGGCTGAACAGGGAGCAGCTGAAATGGAACTACAACCAGCAAGTATTGCATGCAGATGCAGAAAATAGAGGTTTATTTACCCCCAGGATGAATCTCTCCAAGGAGTCCTCAAAACTGACAAGAAACATAAGGTTTTTTAGAAATCAGAGTCAAGCGATGCATGTGTGTAACATACTACATAAATAGTTTTATGACTTACGTGGAGAAGGTGGGGGGGTCCTTGGACCTAAATAATACAACACAGATGCAAGACTTAGAAAAAGTTGTGAAAATAAGCAATTTTAATTTCAATAGTAATATTATAGTAGATGTAATAGTCAACAGAACTTGGGTTAACATGTAAAGTCATATACACTTGAGGGGAAAGTAAGCAATTTACACAATTTAAAATTCATAACACCTTTTTCATAGGCTGGGGGTGGGGGTGAGGTGGGGAGGGCACTGAAAGATGCTCGTGCACATAAAGAGAGGGAGTCAGTGGGTGAAGGGGAGAGGCTTTGGAGGTTTATTGATCGTTCTTTTCAAATGGGAGCAGAGGAGAGAAGGAGACGGAGGAGCCAGCTCTCCCTGTATTATTCATGTTAAATGTTTTTGTGTTTTTCAAATATCAGCAAATGTAAAGTAGTTCTGAAACTGTTCACCCTGCCTCTAGTAAGAAGAGGTTATACATTCAAAGCAAAGATAAAGAAAAAGGTTACTTACGTGGGGGAGGGGAAGCTAACCACAGAAGGACAGATACAAAGATTTAGTCAGGTAACTGTTCAAAAATGTTTTTATTTCTCAATAAAGGCTTCTGAATTAAATTGAATTATGGAAGAAAATACAAGTAGAGAAGTTAAACTGGGTTTTACATGTATCTTAAATAAATGATTTTATTCATTTTACTTACATTTTGAAGGGTTAGGTCCCATAGCAGGAAGAAAAAGGAAACAAGCAAAGGTCTTGTTTTTCTTTGTGTCCTTTGTTCCTTTTAGCACAAATATGCATTTATTTTATAAAGCTGTAAATGATGCCACCTCATCATTGAGCTCCAAATAAGAATGTAGCAAATTTATTTATGCAGGAAAAACTCTTCTACAAAATATCTTATCATTAACAGTTAAATAAAAATTTTGGTCACTTCAGTAATTTTTGGTCACTTCTTGTAAATGCATGTATCATCTATATTGGAAATACAGATATTTTTTAGTCAATCCCTACAGCTTTTGGTACAGAATATGATTTTCTTTTTTTAAAAAGGTACAGAAAGCCTACCGTTACAGATGTGGTGCAGCCACGAGGAAATCCACGATTGTAATGAGAAAAAATGAGACTGCTGCTTCTTATAAAGCCTTTTTTTAGTTTTACTTTCAGCCTCATGAATCACATGATTTAAAAGAAAGGGGGAGATCTGAGTTAGTTTCAATTTCAGTATTACACATCTAGACCTTGTTTCTTATTACATTACATCACATACTTCAGTCCAAGGTTTGCCATGTAAATCAGTAAAATGAGGTCAGTGAAAGTTCATGAACACCTGTCAGTGCGGTTTTCATTTACAGTTGCAGCCAGAGGTTTGCATGCAGTTAAGAATAAAACATACAGTCATGGAAAAAATTATTAGACCACCCTTGTTTTCTTCAGTTTCTTATTCATTTTAATGCCTGGTACAACTAAAGGTACATTTGTTTGGACAAACATAACGATAACCACAAAGATTGTTCATAAGAGTTTTATTTAAGAGCTGATATCTTACCATTTTCCATGGTTTTCTTGATTATAACCTAAATCACTTAAGTTTTTACATCAATAGCTATGGCGTCGTACTGCCAAAAACACTGCTTTTATGCATTCAGTGTTTTCTTTTCTGTCTGTTATAGTCACATGATGACGTTTAGTGGTACCAGGTATTAAAATGAACAAGAAACTGAAGAAAAAATGGTGGTCTAATAATTTTTTCCATGACTGTATATGCAAATGTTTTTTTTTTCATAGTCTTAGATATTTTTATTCTCTTCTAACCTCTCTCCAGAGATGAGAAAATCCTGTTTCAAATTCCTGTTTTTTTTTCTTAAGAGAACAGACTGTTTTGGACAAATTTAGCTGCATACAGGATTGTATAACTGATGTAAGGACATGGAGCGTGCTCACATCTCCAAGCAACAAATCAAGTGAACAGGTCACCTGTTCCTTTGTCATGGCAATGGCAAGAGCGGCCCCCACTTAGCTAACCACCATCCCAAGAGTTCAACTGTCATCAGCAGTCACTTCAGTTGCAATTGATCAAATTTTCTCGACAAGAAGAGAGGGCAGAGGGGAGTCCTCGTGTCCCGATGGAACCCACGCAGCTTGATACATCCAGGATTCATGGGGAAAATGGAGATTGGAATGCCTGGCTCCCCTGTTCATTGAGGACGCTGAAGATGTCTACCTATTTGGATTTATGATCACAGGATTTCTGCTGTTTGGAGTTGGCAGATAACTGTTGTATCGGAAAATTAATTGCACAGAGGCTGCCATTCAGGACACCAACCTGACTGCCGTGTGTGGGGGGGTGAGTCGTGCTGTGAGCGCCCAGACTGCTACGCTTGGTGAGCTGAATCAGAAACTGGATGTGATTCAGAGCTTGAATCACAGACAGGTGATGATTTTTGAACTTAGTGGGAAAATTGATTCCAAATGGGGAAACTACATGCGCTGCTCAGGGAGAACTGACCTGAAATTTGGCTATTTGGATGGATTCCCACCAAGATGAAAACCAGCAAGGACTCAAGGCAGACGGAATCACATGTCAGCCTGACCTAACAATCTTCTCTTATCTGAATCTGGCTCCCCTGGAATGAAGTTATCCTTGAAAGAGGCTGGCTTCTATCTAATCTTTGAATATGAATTTGAATATCCACTTGCATGCAGAGGGGTCATATCTTACACTTCAAGAGATCGGTGCAGAATGACCAAGAGCATCAATAATACAAAAGGTGTAAAGACCAGAACTAGAATACACAAGTGATTCCCAAAGTGTGAGCTGTGGCTCCCTGGTGGGCCGTCATGGTTCTGCTCGGTGGGCCGTGAGAGGTCCGGATCACACTCAAAATGAAATCAGTTCTTCCTTTTCCCATGTCTGACAACTCCTGATAATTTCATCAAAATCCATCCATATCTTTTTAAGCTGAACTGATTTCATTTTGGCTGTGATCTGGAAGAAATCCTGGATTTTGGATCACTTTCAAATTTTTGATAACATTGCGGTCAATGGGGCCGGAAATTTTGTTTGTCAATATCTTTCACTCAGGGATTGACAATGGAAACCTCTATCAAATTTCAGAGGCTGATCCGGATCTGATCCAGAAGGCGGATTTTATCGCAATCTGTAAATCGCTATATGGAAGAACTGCTGTGCTTGGCGGAGGTCTACGCTCTCCGAGTGCTTTTCTAGTTAAGAAATGCTTTCCTGGAAGCTCACTGCTGATGTGATTTTTAAAATACTGCAGAACGGATCATTGGATGAGCATTGAGCCAGAGGAACAGGTATGATGACATCTACCTTCTACCACTGAGTGCATCTCAGGTGCTCTGAGCGCAAGGAGAGGGTCAGAGGGAGGCGCACAGTACAAGAAACTCCACAACAGTGTTCTGTGATCTCCTTGTTTCCTCCACAGCAAACATCTGAATGAGATCATGCCACAGCTGTCCTTAAGAGAATAAAAACATCTGCAAGTAATACAGTGATGCGTAATCGAGAGGTAGAGCCATTTGTGCACGTCCACATGTGACCAGGTGGACGCACATTTATGCCATTTGGACGCGCTCTTTTACGCGCCGACATGCGGGTTGCATTCCGCAAACTTGGTATCTTGCGATCATGGTTTGCGGGTAACAGATGGATCTGACCACCTGCTAGCCGCTATTCCAAACCCGCGATTCCAAGATACAGAGTTTGCGGAAAGCGCAAATGACACGCCCATTGCCGCGCCTATAATGTGAGTAAGGGAGTCTGCAATGCGGGTAGCGAATTTAGGGAAGTGGAAGATTGCATAGCGGTTAGTGGAGGTTCCTAAATCCGCAATTTGCGGGTAGCGGCTAGTGGGTAGCAGCTAGCGGGAGGCTTACGATCGGGGCCTTAATGTTAAGGTGATGGCATCAAAAACATAATTCTGTACATGTATGCTTTACATCAATCAACTCTTTGTATTATTATAAATTATCTAGTTGAATTGCTTTTTGCTGTTTGGTCCTGTAAAGCTATTTTCTGTTTTTCCTCAGAAAGTCACAGGATGCCCTCCAGTCATGCAGGTGAGTGAGCTTCACTGTGTTATAGAGATGCTGCTTCCACTGATTTGTTCTGCCGGATTCATGATTTTTCTTTCTTGATATCTGTTCATTGGCACAGTTAAGGTCCACCCAGTCCTTTCAGGGACAGCATTTGAAGCTGATGAAACTCTGCTGGGCAAGCTCACAACAAGGAGGCTAAAGGTGAAACACAAAAGCTTGAAGAAATGCAAAATTGTCATTCTTTTCTGTCCAGTCACCTCTCGTGTTGGATCAGATGTGGAGGCAGCCATGAGAAACTTGCCAGGTAATTTAGATTTAACTGTTTAATATATTTGAAATAGTTATGGGCCATTCTGGTAGCGCAGTAGTTAGGGTAGGCAACCCATGTACAGAGGCTACAGTCCTCGTGCAGCTGGTCGCGGGTTCGACTCCCAGCCATGGTGACCCTTTGCTGCGTACCTTCCTCATTCTCTCTGCCCCCCTTCCTGTCTCTCTCCACTATGAATAAAGGTCACTAGTGCAAAAAAAAAAAAGTTATATTAAGGATATATCTAAGATTTCAATTTACAAATATTATTGTAAATGTGCTAAAAAGTGACTTTCAAAAATTCACTTTTTAAAAACGGTTTGTGACAAAATGATGCTGTTATTTTTAGCGTGAGCCGCTTTACAAATGGCACCCCATAAAATTGAGCTTCAAGGGTTCAACTGCAAATAAAATTCTTTCAAAGGTCAATTCTGTTCAGTCTAGAAATGATAGAAAAGGGATTTTGAAGAGATCTTTACTGAAATGACTACGATCCAAAACTTGTTCTAATGCAGATGCTAACCTATATCAAGCTTGTTTTTCAAAAGTTTAGTCGCCGTAAAAATTGTTTCTCTATGTGTCCAAACAATCTTTATTCAGATTCTACAACTATAACACCAAGTCATCCAACCCTGGGCTTTCCTCTGTTCTTGTTTTCAATCCAGTCATAATCAGAAACAAGTTGAGGGCTGGAGATCTCACCTTTAAAGCTTAAGATGTTCAGCTTGAAGCAGTCATTTTAAAAGGAATGCTAAGTTTAAATAAATCAACAAGTGCTATGAATAATGATCATAATTTATAATTATAAGACTCAATCTTCTGTCTGTCAATAACAGCTTTCTCTCATGATGTCATTATCTGCATCTCTTCTTGACTGCTGCACCATTGTGCATTTCTCCTGCATATAACGGAAGCAGTGATGGTCTGAATCTGAACTGTTGAGTTTTTATAACATATTATAAGGATACAGTTTAGTTTTTCCAAAACAGTTAAGTGTGTATTTTAATATTCCATTTAAAGAAAGCAACTTTGCATCAGAAAGAATTAAATAATTTGGAGGGTTTTTTGTTTTGTTTTTTTAGCTGAGGAGAACAGCATGTTCCTGCTGTTATGGGATCAAAGCTCACATTCCTTTTATTTTTTCTAGAATCCAGTAAAAAAAAGATCCTCCTGGTAGTGATGCACCACACCCGAGATATCAACTTCTCAATCCCTACTACGAAGTGGTCCGACACCTTTGAGAATGTTGTGTCTGAAGTTCATGTTCTCTTCCACGAGACCATGCAAGACGGATTACTGAGCTGTCCACAAAACATGGAAGCCATCTGTCACATACAAGATACTTTACATTCAGTCAGAAAATTCAGTTCTTCCAATTTTGCTGTATTTGAAAATCAAACTGATGATGTTGACAACAGCTCTGGTGGTGGAAGTCCCTCTAACAAATATTAGTTTAAGTTCTACATGTATATTATTTGTAGTTCAAGTCCTCACTCACACATGCATGAATTAAACTGTGTTTAAGTAAAAACTGAAACAAAGAGTCTGAAGTAAAACTGCTCAAGTGTAATAAAATTTAGAATATTATACAACCATTCTTATTGAGAGGAATTAACTATTATATGGAGACAATATTTTAGCACTTTCTTGTCACGACTAATTTTGTATGTTTACTTGATAATATAAAATTGTATAAAGCTTAAATGTACAAGTACATGGAGTTTCAGATGTGTTCAGATGTCTCTATGACTACATATGTAAGACTGAAAAAGACTTGACACTTTTTTAGGCTGTCATGAAGTTTCTTTCCATTGCAGTGCTAGAGGTTAGACAGCATGATGAATGGCCCCAAAATAGGATATCACAATGGATTACAGAATTACAGAAGGTGCTCGATAAATCCTGAAGGACAACAATATCTAAGTGATGCATGACAAGGCACTGGAGCTGAGAGACACATCGAGTCTCCCCTGAGCGGGTGCCCTGTAACCATAATATTAATTCTCCAACAGTCTAATTGGTACTGCCCCCTTGGAATAAAAAGGTGACCAGACTTAGTCCTTGTACTGAAGGGGACAAAGATAAAGATGATTCCATGTGGGATCTTAGCTGGTCCCAGTAATCTGTTCTTTTGAACAGAGATCTCAGATGTTGTTTCTGGTATCACCTGGAGCCATCCATCCAGTTTGGGGGGTTACTAGCCCCTGTGAAACATGCAGTCAAGGCAAGACGCTGAGGCACTCAGTCACTGTTAGCACGCCGGAGCGTGGTTTTAATTAAAACAGGATTTTAAAGAAACAAACTCAAAATATTCCACAAAGGACTTCCAGTAGGCTCCTTATAATGTCTATAAGGAGAAGAGGATATTTCGATTAGTCTCTCAGAAAACCAAAACAAACAAAGTTCATCACCTGCATCAGCTGTGTTCTGCACAGGTGGCAACACTTCCAGCTGATGAAGGATGAAATTGGGGATGTATTTCCCCTTTATGAACAGGCTAAGTGGGAGTCACTGTTTCCCACTGTGCTGGCTGGCCCTCTGCCTCCTCTTACCTGGTCGGGGACATAGTGATGAGAGATTGAGAGGTGCATGGTCGTTTACCAGGATGAACGGCCTTCCCCAAAGGTAGTACAGCAGGTGGCGGATTGCCCACTTCACGGCCAGGCACTCCTTCTCCACGGTGGAGTAGTTCCTCTCATGCTTTAGCAGCTTACGGTCACTGGGTACTCGTCGGAGTCCACCGCCTGGGCCAGGACCGCCCCAATACCGGTGCTGGAGGCGTCCATATGCAGGACGAAAGGCTTTGTGAAATCCTGGACCACCAGGACAGGTTCACTACACAGGGCCTGCTTTAGCGTCTCAAATGCGGTTTCTGTCTCCTGAGTCCATCGCACCTGGTTGGGCGACTTCTGGTGGCTCACGTCAAGGAGGGGGGCTGCTATCATGGCAAAGTTTTTGATCAACTTCTGGTAGTAGGAAACCAACCCCAGGAATGACTTGACCAGTTTCTTGGTGAGGGGTCGGGGCCAGCTTCATATCCTCTTCACCTTCCGTGTTTGAGGCCGCACACACCCACGGCCTATCGTGTAGCCCAGATAGTCGGTCTCTGTCCAGCCGAGCCAGCACTTCTTGGCATTGGCCGTCAGCCCAGCCTGCCGTAGTGCCCTGAGGACCGCTTCCAGCCGTTCCAAGTGCGGCTCCCAGGTGGCGCTGTGGATGACGATGTCATCTAGGTACACCGCTGCATATGCCTGGTGGAGGCGGAGTACCCGGTCCATCAACCACTGGAAAGTCGTCGGCGCACCGTGGGCGCCGAAGGGGAGGACTCTGTACTGGAAGAGGCCATCGTGGATCGCAAAAGCTGTCTTGGCTCTTGCCCATTGGGTCAGGGGCACCTGCTAGTACCCCTTTGTAAGATCCAGGGCGCTAACGAAACGGGCTGGCCCTAGGCGCTCGATTAGCTCGTCCACCCGAGGCATGGTATAGGCATCGAAGGTGGAGATATCGTTCAGCTTCCGAAAGTCATTGCAGAACCGTAGGGTCCCATCCGGCTTTGGCACGATGACTATGGGGCTATATGATCCCCAGCTGGAGCATCTTCTCCACCTCCTCCTTGATGGCCTTCCTCCGGGCCTCGGGGACTCAGTAGGGGTGCTGTCTGATCACCTTTCCTGGTGGGGTCTCTATATCATGTTCAATCACATGAGTGCGCCCAGGCGTGACAGTGAACACGTCCCAGCTCCGACTCAGGAGCTCCTGGACCTCCTGCACCTGTGACGGGCCAAGTTCCCGTCCAATATCGACCATCGGTTTCTGGGGAGAGAGGTCGGTTAGCAGGGCGACTTTTGGTAAAGGTGGTGGAGTGTGCCAAGGTTTCAAGAGGTTCACGTGGTACAGCTGCAAGCTGGTGTCCAGAGTCAGGACAAAGCAAGGTGAAGATGCATTTCAGTTTTATGCTCCTAAAATCTGGAATAGTCTTCCAGAAGATGTGAGACAGACCTCAACTCTGACAATCCAGGCTGAAAACAGTTATTTTTAGATGTGCATATGACAACGGAAAGGATTTTATCTGCACTCTTCATTTTTAATTCATTTTAAATGTAATTGATTCTTCATTTTAAATTCAATTTTATGTAATATATTAATGATTATTTATTATTATTTTTATTATTTATGCTCTTGTGATTTATGGAATGACTCTATTTGCCTTCTTGTGATTTTATGCATATGTAAAGCACTTTGAATTGCCTTGTGTACAAATTGTGCTCTACAAATAAATTTGCCTTGCCTTGTCTGTAAAATGCCTTGCATTTTTTCCTGAATATAACTCCTCACCATCGACAACATGTAGATCAGCAGCTCGTTCTGGACCATCTTCGACGCCTCCTTAAACACAGTCACCATCTTCAGGTGCTCCCCCAGCATGTTATCCAGGGAGGCAACAAAATCTATCAGACCCCAAAAAATTCCAGGGTTGTCTGATGAGTCTGTCTCATCATGTCCATGCAAGGCCAACTTAAAAACACCACAAAACTTCACACAATCAATTATTTTGGATAAAACATGTCGATTTTTATCCACCTGGCACCTGTTGAGAGTCTTGCTGCTTTACTGTAGGCTTGGGGCGATAAAACTGCCAGCCTTTGTGAAATTATTTTGACAGTGCTGACAGGATAAATTTGTATCACATGTTTGTATCACATTATGCCACTGGCTAATCTGCTTAAAAACTCTTCCTCCTCAGGATGATTTTTTTCCATCTCCCAGAGTTGAACTTGAGCCATGCAGATAGTGAACGTGCAGGAAAACCAGATTTTACACAGTAGATTGTATTTTTTTGAAGTTATATTTTACACATGCTACTGGGTATACCAATATATTAAATACAAAAATGTAAACTTTTTCTGAAATTGTTATGAATGGTGCTTTCTGTTAGGAGGGCAGCACCCTAGCACAATATATTGACCAGACATTGCTACCATTTACCACTCGTGGTTGTTTTAATGTCAAATGAAAAATCAACACTCTTGTTGTAGTATGTATCATTTATTTATTTCATGTGTGCAGTTTTTCGAGAGAAGGAAGTTCATTTTGGAAGACTGTTGATTAGCCTAAAGCAAAACATACCATATTGTCGTTTGTCAAGATTCTGTGGGCTTGAGCTTGGAAAAGAGAAAGAGGGCAAAGAAAGGCCCTGGATTTCAAATTTATGGGGAAGTGGCTCTGGTGGCCCATCTCCTTTGAGTTAATGTAATTCTAACATAAACGTGATGCTAACCGAAGACATAGAGAAATGCCTTTTGCCCAGATGTTGTACCTGTTTCAGGTTACCTTGTGATGGCTGCAGCCCTAATGTGTTTCACTGACACACTTATTTTCTTGTTAACAACACTTAATTTCATTTTTGAATAAAATTTGATCTCAAACTGGTCATTGTGTTTAATATATGTATTTCTGTGTAATAAGTTCATATTCAACAGTGACTATAAAATGTAGTGGCTTATCTGGGATACTTGAGTGGCTAGAAGCTGATGGCATATTCAGAAAGGTCTAAATAGCCTAAATTCTTGTGCCAAGATGAAGAAATGTATTTTATGAAAAGAAAATGTTATGCCATTCTATTTTTATTTAATCATTTCTTACATTTGGATTTGGGCAATTGTTTACTTGTTCAATCATTAAACAAAATGCACTTTGGAACAACTTCGACCTCGTTGCATTACTGACAGAATAAGAAACCAAACTTTTTGTGGTATTTTTATTCTCTTGTTATAAAAGTAAATTGAGTCCTTGCGTCGGGAAAGGTGGCATCTGCTTTCCGTAGATGGCAGTCTGAGCGTGTCTTTTCTCAGTAACCCTGTTATTGGTGGCACGTGGATAGTGTTATGCACATGCGCATATCGTTGGAAAATCGTGGTGCACACTGGAAGACAGGGCTCCATGATGGCCCCTGTTTAATTCAAGCACTGATATTTATACTACAGTTGTTTTAAAGACCAGTTATTCATAGTGATACAATCTATTTTAGCCTGCGCCAGAGTCACTGAAAAACTAGAATTTTTGACTTATTCATGAAAAAACTTGACTAACACTAACACTCGCACTGGAATCTCGCACAGTTCACCTTAAGCTATTTAACGTCAACTGGAAAAACAATTTTTCTTCCTGCACAGTTTTGGTGCTGCTAAAGACAAACGTATCTTACGCCTCTCACAGTGCAGCAGTAATATGTGCAGTCAGTCACACTGCACATATGGATTTAGGAGGAAGGGGTTGAGTACTGGATTTAACCCCTTGTGAACGTCTAGATTAGTGAGACACTAATAGGGCGCTCTTTTCTTTGGAGGAAGAAAAAAAAAATTGGTGGGGACAATTCAATTATTGTTGAATATTGGTGGAGGCATGTCCCCATCCTCCATGCTAATTCTAGGCCCATGAATATATAAATGAAAGAAGTCAGAATGAAACAAGGCTTTTGCGGAACTGATACGTGCAACTGGCGGGGAGTACCTTGTACATGGGTCACACAGAGGCAAAGCCAGAACAAAACCCAACCTCTCATAACACCTTGAACTATAAAGCTCCAACATATCTAAAAAAAAAAAGAAAATTCATAGTTCCATACTGTCGTTCCAGAACACTCCACTCCCTAAATGCAGTTTTACTTGCTGCTCCAAGAGTCTGTAGGTCTAGAAAGGAGGGCAGAGCCTTTAGAGATCAGGTCCCTCTATCATGGAATAAACTTCCAGCCTCGGTCAGGGAGGCAGTCAAGGTTAGGCTGAAGACTTTCCTTTTAAATATAGTCTTTAACTCTGTAGTCAGCGAGAGGAAATAACCAACTGGATGAATAGGCTAGAGTTAAAATAGTTTACTCATCTGTAAAGTAAGACAAAGTTTGGACAAACTGTTAAAGTTGAAACGCAGGAAAACGAATAAATTAAGATTAATGCAATGGATTGAGATATTATTCTTTGACTTTAATATCAGTTACAACAAGTGGGATAAAACTACTGGTTTGTCACCAAATGAGTTACTAACCATACTTTGTTTTCTTTGAAAATGTTATGATTTAGAAATCCCAGAGATCCTAACCATTAACATTTATAGCATTTGTGAAAGTGTTGCATTTTGGAATATATTGTCTCGATAATCCCTAATGTTGAAGTATGATGTGATATGATGATATCAAGGAAAGAGTGTAAATATATCAAATACACTGTTCACTCAAAGCTTATATGACTCAGGGTTCTGAGGTCATTACATATTAGTCCTTCAAACACTATCCATTCATTCAACATTTTTACCTGAAGCAGTCTGTTCCTCTTTGATGCTGTTCCCTGAGCCACTGTTCCACATCTCCTCCAGTCAAATAGAAACCACAATCCCACTACCACAGTATAAAACTAACTATGAAACTAACTCCATTATGATTACTGTTGAATACAGCAAGAGTAATATCATCATAGTAATCTTATAATCTGCTTTATATGTCATGTTATAATCAAAAACCTGTTCCTAACTGTCTGTCACTAAGGAATAATAAACATATTTCACACATGTCACATAATTTGAACAAAGCCATCTTTGATGCAGTGACAGGTGTGAATCTCAGGACAATTTTCTGCTGCTTTAACATTCCCCAATGTAGTCATCTCCAAAGTCAATCATCAGTCTCAGTGCACTCAGGATCAGTGTGTTAACATCCCCATTTGTGCTGGTTTCGTGACTGTAGTTCTTCACTGGGAGGATGCAGTTCATTGGAATCCCCAGTCTGGAGCTGAGGTCAGACATCTACATTTCAAAGGAAAAACATTTCATTTTGTGTTTCAAGTTCACCTCCAGTTTCTCCAAAGAAGTCCAACTGAAACTCACCTTTTTCTTCAAATGCTTGCTCCTGTAGACATTCCTCAGATTCTTCTCAGTTTCACCACAGGCATCATCAATTTTGGTGACAACAGCCAGCTGAGGAATACCTGCAGATACAGAGATTGACTTTTTGTGTAAGTTGAATTTTTCTGGCATTGGAAATTTGTAAATACATTTTAGCACGTATACTTGCAAAAACGTGTACATATTTGTATGAATTCTGGATCATAATTGAATGCATAATAATGAGCAACATCGTGCATTCAGTGTAGAGTATGAATAGGTGTGTTGTACAATGTCTATTACATTTTGTGAGCCATTTCATGTCCACAATCCCTGGAGCAAAAATGATTAAAGAGTTTATGTTATATTTTATATTGCATTGTTCATGGAAGGTATTTTATCAAGTGGAATTTAATTAAACATATATATACAGTCATGGAAAAAATTATTAGACCACCATTTTTTCTTCACTTTCTTGTTTATTTTAATACCTGGTACCACTAAACGTCATCATGTGACTAAAACAGACAGAAAAGAAAACACTGAATGCAAAAAAGCAGTGTTTTTGGCAGTACAACGCCATAGCTATTGATGTAAAAACTTAAGTGATTTAGGTTATAATCAAGAAACCATGGAAAATGGTAAGATATCAGCTCTTAAATAAAACTCTTATGAGCAATCTTTGTGGTTATCGTTATGTTTGTCCAAACAAAGGTACCTTTAGTTGTACCAGGCATTAAAATGAACAAGAAACTGAAGAAAACAAGGGTGGTCTAATAATTGTTTCCATGACTGTATATATATATATATATATATATATATATATATATATATATATATATATACATATTAGGGGTTTATATATAAACTGATTTGAATCGGTTATCGGTCTGCGATGTATGAGATCCCAGTGCATCGGTCAGTGGAGAACTGGATCAGTAAAAATGCACTACGAACGGTCCGATGTCCCATATTTACGGCCGCGAATCGGTTTTCCTGAGGTCCAGTGACCCAGACCTGCCATTGTTGTGCCAACATGGCGCGTGAACTCTCACGAGACTCCAGTGTTGATGTTTTATCTGTAAGAGTCATGACATCAGCTATGCAGCTTGAGAGAGCAAGTAGCAACATGTCAGACAACGTGGATGAAATATACAGCGCTTCTCACCACTAGGAAATGTAGGTAGTAAACGTACGCTCATCTGCCTCGTCCCTGGCATGGATTTCAGTAGGTCCTGCTTCTCGTCCCGATTAGCAATGTAACCTCCAAACACTCGAAGTACACATGAATGAAGAACGTTCGTATGACTGGAATAATGGAACAATCTGGTGTATGATTGGTTCTGGACCGGATTTACTGACTGTCCAAGTGTCATTTAAAGGGTCGATTTCTGAAGTGCTCAGTTTGCTTATTAGGGCAATTATATGATAATTAAATTTAAAAATATCTCCCGACTCCGACCCCCCCCCATAGAAAACTTCACGTAGGTCACCCTTTTTGACTTTTTGATGGCGAATTTCGCTGAAAGGTGAGGGATTTTCATGCCTGAAGTATTAGTTATTCAGTGTTTAGAGCTTTTTGTGATTAAAAAAAAAAAGAAAAGTTAATGTTCAGAGTTACAGGCATAAAAAAGACATGTTGAATTTAACATGCCATTTTCTATAACTGCTTACTAAAGTTTTGGATCCATGTATCTTGTTGTCAGTGATGTTTTACTGTTGAAGTTCACGAGTGACTGAATCACTAGTCATTCTGAATTTATGCCTTTAATAGGCAACTTAATTGTTTCATAACAACTACTTTTATTTTTGATATCTAACCTCAGCCTTATGCTCAGTGGATTCTCACATTAGCAGGAATAATTAAACTTTGTGCCATTTTTATCTTTTATTTTCTGTTGAGGGAAAGTAAGAATTGGATTTTAAGTATGAGCAGAGTTTTGCAAACCTGTGAAGTGAGGCACACCAGATTGCGAGTTTTGCGTTTCATTATGTAAAGTCAATTATCCCCCCAGGTATATTGTAAAGGCTTAAGTTAATGTCTGAATTTATGTTCAGTAGGCCTGGTGTACTGTCTCTTGGACATTAAATAAACAAAAGAATACTATTTTGAAACTAAATTTGTGTTTCTCTTTTTCTTATTAGTAATAAAGCAAAATAAGTAGATGGGGTTAAATTGTCAATTTTTATTGAATCGAACTGAACCGAACCGTATCAAATTGTACCGAATCGAATCGTACCCAATTGAATCGTTTACTATTTTCTATGAATCGTCCCTGAATAGGATCATAGCCTGTGAATCGAGATTTGAATCGGATCGTTTTGTGAGTGAAAGATTCACACCCCAAATAACTACATTGAAATGTTCAACTATTTTTAAACTATCAATTTAACTCTAGAGAGTGTAAATATTGGTAAACTCTGAATAAAAGCAAATATTTACTCAGTGTAAGTAATTATTTACTTTGTAGGAATCAGTTGTTTTAATGATAAATGAAATCAGCACTTTCTTTTCTAAAAGACAGGAGTGAAGCATTTAAGCAGCTGAAAACATTTGTGACACAAAATGTGTACCTGGTTTAAAGTTCTTTTGAAAGTCACAGGTGCTTTGTTCACTTAGATATGACACAAGCTTTTGGTTTTAAAACTAAAACATAAGCCTCTGGGTTTTAAAGGATCTGTTTCAAAGACTACACATCTTTCTGAATGCCTCTACTGACATTTTTTTCTTACCTAATTCACTGGCTGCTTCTCTGATCTTCCTCATTTTGTTTAAAACAGAGGACTTCATTTCACTGGTGTTGGCAGACCACACACAAACCAGAACATGGACTCTGTCCTCTGGAGATGGTGAGGAGATGTAGCCAGGATCATCATGAGACAGTGGAGATACAGGATTGAACTGGGAAATTCAGAAGTATGTTGGTTTGTACATTTCAGATTGGATTTAATGTATTTATTTTAGGGCAAACAAAGCTAATTGTGGATGGGTAAAAACTGTACCTTATGATCTTCTTTCACATGTCCCAGCAGGGCCAGTTTGACGTCACGTACATGAACTCCACTTCCATCCCCTTCCTCCAAACCCATGATGTCATTGAACACAAAGGGGTAAAACCACCATCTTTCTTGATTTTATGGGTTTTATACTAAAAGACAAAACCAGAGTTTAGAAAATCAGTTATGATGTTACTATGGTGTTTGATGCAACCACAAAAACATTTATTGGGGCTGTCTGGGACTGTCAACGACATGTTGGTTTGTCTTATTCACCAAATAATAAATCATATAATCACTGATTTTACATTGAAACATTAAAAGTTTTTTTTCCAATGTTTATGAATCAAAACTATCTTGTCTTTCAAATAATCAACCAACCAACCAGATGTAAAGGCTCAATGATGATATATATATCAACATTAGAAAGTATGTTTGTTCGTGTCAGAAACCCTGAAAATGTATCAGTTATATCAGGTCAGAATAAAACCAGGAGAGATGATATGAACCTGCAAGGTGAAACTTCTGTCAGAGGTGGTTGCGCTGGTCAAAGCTTGGTTGGCCATTCTTCCTCTTAAGGCGGTGCTGACAGAGTTGACGAAGCTGGACTTTCCAGCACCGACTTGACCGTAGAGCAAAATCCTGAGGTGACGGACCGATCCATCTGAAGGTTCATAGTTTCTCAAGTATTCCAGATCTCTCTCACTGTCTCTGCTAAAATGTGGAAACAAAACATGTCATTTAGTAAAGTAGTTTTCAACATAAATGTCTCTGCAGCCTTTCTAACAGCTTGTTGATTAGGATCAGATACAACCAAAGGAGATTTTAGTCCATTTAGTTTTGCTTTTTAGTGGTAAAATGGTTCAAAACTAGATCTGATGATAGCACCACATTAAACACAATGAAGCATAAAACATCGAATAAGGAACAAAAAGATGGAATCATGTCTGATAGAGAAAGTTCATTTATTCATTTTATTTTGAATAAAGAAATGCTCACAAAATCAACATCCATCCATCATCTATACCCGCTTAATCCTCTGCAGGGTCACAGGGATCTGCTGGAGTCTATCCCAGCTCTCTTTGGGTGAGGCAGGGGTCCACCCTGGACAGATCACCAGTCCATCACAGGGTCACATGTAGATGAACAACCACAAACACTCACAATCACTCCTACGGGCAATTTAGACCCACCAATTAACCAAACATGCATGTCTTTGGACTGTGGGAGGAAGCCGGAGTACCTGGAGGAAACCCACGCAAGCACAGGAAGAACATGCAAACTCCACACAGAAAGACCCCTGCTGAGGTTTGAACCAGCAACCTTCTTGCTGTGAGGCAACAGTGCCGACCAGCAAACCACCGTAAGAAAATCAACATGCAGAACAAAATCATTTTATTTTGTTCTACTTTCTTTAACCTCTCTTCTTTATGACAATTGGAAGTCTTTGAGGAAAATGACCATCGATATTCTTCATGAATGGCTCCAAATTCAAATTTTACATAAAGACCACCATCATTTATTTATTCCTTTGACTGAGAGTCAAGATTGAGATTGATAAATTGCGCAGGTCATTGAATTGATATTCTGTGGTAAGGTCCATTATTACCCTGAAAAATAACGTAATCATCACCAAACCTACTTGTTACTGATGGAACAAGAAAAGTGTCCAACATTTGAATGTACACCTGCGTATTTACTGCAGAGTTCATGACTGAATGTCACCCACAGTTCATAACTGCTTCTCTTTATCCTGCTTTCTTTCTGTTTTAGGTGCTAATGGTGATGTATATTCTACTTCTTTCTGCTTTTTTCCTTTTTGGGGTCACCACAGTGGATCATCATGGTCATTACTGGTTTTAGGTTGCGTGCCCTTCCTGACACAGTTCTACTGGTTTTTGGGTTAAAAAGGTTCATTACAAGTAATTCCACATTTTTATTAAGGAATTTTAGAACTTTATCCTACAGCTGATCTCTAATAAATGTTTTGTTTTGTTTTGTTTTGTTTTAAATATGCAGTAAAGTCAAGAAGACTGAACATCCTCAAAGAGTACTGACTATATTTACATATTGCCAGTTGTAGCACTGATGCTGATATGTCAATGATAAGATAAAATAATCAGCCAGTGAGCTACACTGCTACAGCAAAAAATGTTGCTTCCCTGGTGGCTTAGTGGCAGTGCTAACCTCCTATCTGGGAGATCCCAGGTTCAAGTCAGGAACGACATGCAGCTTAAAACTTGTGCCATGCGGATCATTCTGCTCTGAGGAGGCTGAACAGGGAGCAGCTGAAATGGAACTACAACCAGCAAGTATTGCATGCAGATGCAGAAAATAGAGATTTATTCACCCCCAGGATGAATCTCTCCATGGAGTCCTCAAAACTGACAAGAAACATAAGGTTTTTTAGAAATCAGAGTTAAGCGATGCTTGTGTGTAACATACTACATAAATAGTTTTATGACTTACGTGGAGAAGGTGGGGGGGTCCTTTGACCTAAATAAAACAAGACAGATGCAAGACTTAGAGAAAGTTGTCAAAATAAGCAGTTTTAATTTCAATAGTAATATTATAGTAGATGTAATAGTCAACAGAACTTGGGTTAACATGTAAAGTCATATACACTTGAGGGGAAAGTAAGCAATTTACACAATTTAAAATTCATAACACCTTTTTCATAGGCTGGGGGTGGGGGGGTGGGGAGGGCACTGAAAGATGCTCATGCACATAAAGAGAGGGAGTCAGTGGGTGAAGGGGAGAGGCTTTGGAGGTTTATTGATCGTTCTTTTTAAATGGGAGCAGAGGAGAGAAAATGTAAAGCAGCAAGTAGTTCTGAAACTGTTCACCCTGCCTCTAGTAAGAAGAGGTTATACATTAAAAGCAAAGATAAAGAAAAAGTTACTTACGTGGGGGAGTTGCAGCTAACCACAGAAAGACAGATACAAAGATTTAGTCAGGTAACTGTTCAAAAATGTTTTTATTTCTCAATAAAGGCATCTGAATTAAATTGAATTATGGAAGAAAATACAAGTAGAGAAGTTAAACTGGTTTTACATGTATCTTAAATAAATTATTTTATTAACTTTACTTACGTTGTGAAGAGCCACCTCCCATAGCTGGAAGAAAAAAGAAACAAGCAAAGGTTTTGTTTTTCTTTGTGTCCTTTGTTCCTTTTAGCACAAATATGCATTTATTTTTTAAAGCTGTAAATGATGCCGCCTCATCATTGAGCTCCAAATAAGAATGTAGCAAATTTATTTATGCAGGAAAAACTCTTCTACAAAATATCTTATCAATGACAGTTAAATAAAAAACAGTCAAAGCAGCAAAACAAATCTCTTTAACACACACACTCATTTTCTGTTTTTATTTCCTTCAGTAATTTTTGGTCACTTTTTGTAAATGCATATATCATCTATATTGGAAATACAGATATTTTTTAGTCAATCCCTGCAGCTTTTGGTACAGAATATGATTTTTTTTTAAAAAAGGTACAGAAAGCCTACCGTTACAGATGTGGTGCAGCCACGAGGAAATCCAAGTTGTAATGAGAAAAAAATGAAACTGCTGCTTCTTATAAAGCCTTTTTTTAGTTTTACTTTCAGCCTCATGAATCACATGATTTAAAAGAAAGGGGGAGATCTGAGTTAGTTTCAGTATTACACATCTAGACCTTGTTGCTTACTACTTTACATCACATATTTCAGTCCAAGGTTTGCCATGTAAATCAGTAAAATAAGGTCACAGTGAAAGTTCATGAACACCTGTCAGTGTGGTTTCTAATAGAAGGCTTAATGCTAGGCTTAAAGTACTTACATCTGCTATTGGACCTTGATCAAAGATGTGCACTGAACCAGGGGCGAAAATCCCATTTCATTTGGGAGGGGGGGGACAATAAACAGTAAAACTTCAGAGAGTAATTCCTGGGGGGGGACATGAAAAAAAAATGCTCTCTCTCGCTCTCTCTCCTGCTCCTTTGGAACTTGCCTTGCAGGGTTGAGCCCACAGCCTGTTGAATGTTAGAAAAAGTAATAATAGTAGTTGTAGCATTGTTGTGTATCAGTGCATATTCTACCTGTATACAGATTTTTCAATGTTCAAACTGAAAAATCAACAGTGGTATTAGGTATAGGTACGACGCTGAAGTTAGCATCCGATTCGCCAGCCTCCGATTCGCCATCCTCCTATTCAGCAAGCTCCAGGTCAAAAACTACTATACCTAGACTGCTCAAATCTGGACTAGATTAATCTACAGATCCTGAAGAATCATTATAACACAGTGTCTGATCTGTGAAACATTTATTCGATTTGTGAAAATGTAATAAAGACGGACTTCGCCGTTTTTTTTTAGCATAAATGTGACAGTGTGGGGGTCCTGTCACCATATATACCTCCGATTGATCACGTGTCCTGGCTACTTGGCCAACGGGATATCCCTTTGGCTGACTGGCAAGCACACGTGACTCTCACCTGGGAGAATCAGTGAAACCTTTTTTCTATTTGTGAAAATGCAATAAAGGCACATTTCACTTTTTTTTCAGTATGTAGACCACATTAGTCCAGGTCCACACCAAAAACCATGATACCTAGGCATCTCAAATGTGGGCTAGATTATCCTAAAGAGGCTACACATTCATTATAACACAGTTTCTGATCTGTGAAACCTTTTTTCTATTTGTGAAAGCCCCATAAAGCCTGTAGCGCACTGGATTATCCAAAAGAGGCTAGATATTCATTATATCACACGTTAGCAGTTAACACACATTTTATTATTATTATTGTCCATAAAGAGGGTGAGCGTTGATCGTTTCACATTGTGTTGATTGGTTGAATTAAAAGTAAATTATTTTTTATAATTTTATATTTTTTATATTCTTTATAAGTTTTATATTTTTTATTTTTTATAAATCAACCTTGGTTGATTTAAACGTGCCGCCTTTTATTTCAGTCACTGTCACTGCTTCGTGATTGGTTTATTTTGAGTTGCGCTTGGTTGAAGTTCGAAGTTGAAGGAGTTTTTTTACACTATTGCACAGAGATTGCACCTGAGATTGCGCATCTCAGGTGCTCCGAGCGCAAGTAGCGGGCCAGCGCACAGAGAGATATGCGCACAATTCAAGAAACTGTGATCAAAAACAAGATCAGAAACTGTGTTATAATTAATGTTTAGCCTCTTTAGGATAATCCAGTCCACATTTGAGAAGCCTAGATATCGTGGTTTTTGGTATGGACCTGGACTAATGTGGTCTACATACTGAAAAAAAAAAGTGAAATGTGCCTTTATTGCATTTTCACAAATAGAAAAAAGGTTTCACAGATCAGAAACTGTGTTATAATGAACATTTAGCCTCTTTAGGATAATCCAGTCCACATTTGAGAATCCTAGGTATCGTGGTTTTTGGTGTGGACCTGGACTAATGTGGTCTACATACTGAAAAAAAAAGTGAAATGTGCCTTTATTGCATTTTCACAAATAGAAAAAAGTTTTCACTGATCAGAAACTGTGTTATAATTAATGTTTAGCCTCTTTAGGATAATCCAGTTCAGGTTTGAGAAGCCTAGGTATTGTGGTTTTTGATGTGGACCAGGTCTAATGTAGTCTACATACTGAAAAAAAAAGTGAAATGTGCCTTTATTGCATTTACACTAATAGAAAAAAGGTTTCACAGATCAGACACTGTGTTATAATGAATGTTTAGCCTCTTTAGGATAATCCAGTCCAGGTTTGAGAAGCCTAGGTATTGTGGTTTTTGGTGTGGACCTGGACTAATGTGGTCTACATACTGAAAAAAAAGTGAAATGTGCCTTTATTGCATTTTCACGAATAGAAAAAAGGTTTCACAGATCAGACACTGTGTTATAATGATTCTCCAGGGTCTATAGATTAATCTAGTCCAGATTTGAGCAGTCTAGGTATAGTAGTTTTTGACCTGGAGCCTGCTGAATAGGAGGATGGCGAATCGGAAGCTGGACGCTGTTTTCATCTCCCCTTCTCTTTAAGTGCTGAATCGGAGGCTGGCGGCGAAGTCCGTCTTTATTACATTTTCACAAATCGAATAAAGGTTTCACAGATCAGACATTGTGTTATAATGATTCTTCAGGGTCTATAGATTAATTTAGTTCAGATTTGAGCAGTCTAGGTATAGTGGTTTTTGATGTGGACCAGGTCTAATGTGATATTTATGCTAAAAAAAACGGCGAAGTCCGTCTTTATTACATTTTCACAAATCGAATAAATGTTTCACAGATCAGACACTGTGTTATAATGATTCTTCAGGGTCTGTAGATTAATTTAGTCCAGATTTGAGAAGTCTAAGTATAGTAGTTTTTGACCTGGAGCCTGCTGAATAGGAGGATGGCGAATCGGAGGCTGGCGAATCGGATGCTAACTTCAGCGTCGTGTATTAGATGGTATTATTATATTGTAGTGTTGTATTTTTTGACAAACAAAATACAACAACATATTACAACTACGCCATTAAATATGGCAACTGAAAAATGCAAAAATAAAATACAATCAAAAATCCCTTCTACATTTAAATGACACACTCGCTAACACACGGAGCTGCCGGTAGCGCCGCCCGTTAGAAACAGCATGTGGACTAAACCACTTTGAGAAATAGGGGGGTCGCAATGTTTCAACAATAAAAAAAAAAAGGGTTTTTACGTTTATAATTTGCAGCGCTTGTGTTGTACTTTTATTGAACATGACTATATTATTATTCAATTGTTTTTGTGTGCTTACAATGATTTTTTTTGGGGGGGGACAACTTTATGGAAGGTGGGGACACGTCCCCTGTGTCCCCCCCGGGATTTCCGCCTATGCACTGAACCCTTCTCCAGAACTGCTTAAACAGTGTTTAGATTTACAGGCAGAGTTCGATCTCCTGTCAACTAAAGAGGCAGAGCGCTTGTTACTACACAGTCGTGGCTCATATTATGAGCATGGAGACAGGGCCAGTCGATTACTGGCACATCACCTACGTCGACAGGCTGCTTCCCGTCTGATACCCAGTATCAAAAATACCAGTGGTACAATTACTACAGACCCTGTTGAAATTAATGATACTTTTAAATAATTTTAATTTTCTGCAAGTTAAGTTCTATTAGAAAGAGCAGAATAAGAAATAATCTGTCTTCTAATACTCTGCTTGCTTTTGAGTTAAAGTTTGAGTGGAAGACCTGACTCACCCAAGGGCACTGTAGTCTGTGGTGATCCTTAACCTGAAGGTGAGTCTCCTGTAAAAAAAAAAAAAAAAAAAAAATATCCAAGTTTAAACGTTTCAAGTGTGTAAAAACCTTAGATCTCTTAACAGGATTACCCATGCCTCTGATATTCCAGGTAATAAATCTGAGAGGTGTGCCTGACACAGCAATACTGGGACCTATATTGCTGTTAACATTTAAAAACAATAAAAAAAATACAGATAGCCATAATGAGCCGTGGTGGGACACCCTCCCCCTCCCCTTGATTTAGAGCCAAGGTCTCTTGGGTTTAAGTCTCTGTTAATCAATGATCAATGATTACTGAGACTCGTTGCGATGTCTTCTGCTTATCAGAAACATGGCTACAAGAGGGAGAGTTTATGACTTTATTGTCATTGCACATGTCAAAGTACAGGGCAACGAAATGCAGTTAGCATCTAACCAGAAGTGCTTTTGCAGTGAAATAAATACAATGTACAGTATACACAGATATATACATAGGTTATATATATATATATAATATATATATATATACAGTCACGGAAAAAATTATTAGACCACCCTTGTTTTCTTCAGTTTCTTGTTCATTTTAATGCCTGGTACAACTAAAGGTACATTTGTTTGGACAAACATAACGATAACCACAAAGATTGCTCATAAGAGTTTTATTTAAGAGCTATTTTACCATTTTCCATGGTTTTCTTGATTATAACCTAAATCACTTAAGTTTTTACATCAATAGCTATGGCGTTGTACTACCAAAAACACTGCTTTTATGCATTCAGTGTTTTCTTTTCTGTCTGTTTTAGTCACATGATGATGTTTAGTGGTACCAGGTATTAAAATGAACAAGAAAGTGAAGAAAAATGGTGGTCTAATAATTTTTTCCATGACTGTATATATATATATACTGCAAAATAATAAATAAAGTGCAGGTCAGATTTGGATGAATAATTATAAATGATGAGCAGAGATGTGATTATAAGATTTATACAGATTTGAACAGTATTACATGATTATGACAGTATTTACAGAAGTGTGAGGAGGTAGTTGTTAAAAGTTGTTTCTTAGATACAGGAGGTGTCTCACATTACACAGTGTCTCACAATACCCCATTCTACCCTATATGGGCAGTGGTAATCATTTTGACAAATAATTGCTCGCAGCAACATAAAAAAAATATTTTATTTTTAATGAACTAAAAATCAACTATTTAGTTCATTTTTTGAAATGGTGAACTGAACTAGTTCATTTTAATTTCTATGAACTATGAACTTAACTAGTTCGTGTAAAAAGTGAACTTGCCAAAAACACTGGCCAGTGTTTGATGGTGAGGGTGGAGGAGCAGTGGTGGTCTAACCGGACATGTTGTGGCATGTTGTGGACATGTTGGTTAGAAAGTCCAATAGCCAGTTGCAGATGGGAGCTGTGATGCCCAGGTCCGCAAGTTTGACTACCAACTTTGACGGTATATGACAGTGTTGAATGCTAAACTGAAGTCTATGAACAGCATTCTGGAATAAGTGTTGTTACTGTCCAGGTGTGAGAGCACAGATTGCAGCGCTGTGGAGACTGCATCCCCTGTGCTCCTGTTCTTGCGGTAGGCAAGGGGATCCAGGGTGGGGGGGCAGGCAGGATCTGAGGTGTGCCAGGACCAGCTGCTCTAGGCACTTCGAAATGATGGGGGTGAGAGCCACTGGAGCCACTGGACGGTAGTCACGCCCTTGGAGCTCTTCGGTACCGGCACAATGGTGGTGGATTTGAAGCAGGTCGGAACAACAGCACGGGCCAAGGACAGGTTGAATAAGTCCGTCAGTCTGACATTACCCACGTTTTCTGTTCAGCACTGTGGCCAGGCTGACAAAGAGTCACAACTCTGTTGGTCCATGCATTCCTGCTACTCTCAGTAGTGAAGACTTTATGAGCTCTTTTAGCGGGAAAAATAATCAAAAATTAGAGATGAGATTGGCCAGTTTTGCTGATTTCTTCTGTTTCTGATTTGACTCTGGACTGTTTTTCTCTGGTGGGCCTCTTTGAGCTGACCTCAACTATCAGTAAAGCTAAACCATCTACATGCCTGTTGGATCCCATCCAAACTCGGCTGCTCAAAGATGTTATGTCCTCTATTGTTATATCAATTTTGGATCAGATTAACCTATCTTCACAATTAGGATATGTACCACAAGTTTTTAAAGTTGCAGTAGTCATTAAACCTTTGCTCAAGAAACCATCTCTTGATCCGAACATCTTGGCAAACTATAGACCAATATCCAACCTTCCATTTACCTCTAAAATTCTGGAAATAATAGTTGCTAGCAAGTAAGGAGAACACCTGCATATAAATGATCTATTTGAGGTCTTTCAGGCCAGTGTTGCCAACGTAGCGACTTTGTCGCTATATCTTTCCAGACCCCCCTAGCGACTTAATTTGTAAAAAGCGACTAGCGACAAATCTAGCGACTTTTTCTGGTGATTTAGCGACTCACTGGCACTCAAACCGCTAGGTTTGAAGCCATCACTTGGCTGCTGATGGCTGCTGTCTGCCTCACAAGCCACGCTTCTGTCTCTCTTTCTCTCTCTCTGTCGGGCACAGTGCACAGCCACAAACACCCCGCCCCCCGTGCGAGACAACTCGAGCTCCTCTCCACCCCCCCGTCCGACTGTCCGTCCGTGTCCATCCGTCACATCTAGCGACTTCTAGCGACTTCCGGGACAGCCTCTAGCGACTTTTCTCATTGGAGAGTTGGCAACAGTGTTTCAGGCAGGGTTTTTAGAACTCATCATAGCACAGAAACTGCGCTGATTAGAGTCACCAATGACCTCCTCATGGCCTCAGACAATGGATTAGGTTCTGTACTTGTTCTGCTGGACCTCAGTGCTGCTTTTGATACCATTGATCACAGCCTTTTGCTGCATAGATTAGAGCACACTGTTGGAATTAAAGTGACAGCATTAGGCTGGTTAAAGTCTGTTAGCGTTAGACATTTTCTGCAGCAGTCTATCCTGAAATGCAGTCGCCGAAGTGATTAACTAGTACTTCTATTACGGGAGGAAAAACACAGACTCCATCGTCTCTTCGGTCCGGGAACTCACACAACACAGACCATTTATTCTGCGCATGCTCACAGGAACGTTCAAGTGCACTCAGGCATGCATGTCATCACTGTATGCCATATATTGCTGCATAGGTTATTTAACATGACTTTGCTATTCATATTATGAAATATGCTTAACACTCCCACTCAAAGACATGTTTATAACTCTCTATAGTGGTAACCAAAAACCAAAAAATAAAAATAAAAATACATTCAAAACATTTGCATACTGGCAGTGTTCTAAAACTTTCAAAATAAAAATATTTCCATCTGCCAGTTCACATTACTCTCCAAACAAATACCCCTTGAAACTGTCAAACTTAGCCTTTGTCACTGGCTTGGTAAGGATATCAGCTACCATCCTTGCAGTAGGACAATATTCTATTGATATTTTCCCTTCTGCATGTACAGACCGCACAAAGTGATATTTTATATCCACATGTTTGCTTCTTTGTCTGCATACTGGGTTTTTAGATAAGGCTATTGCCCCCTGGTTGTCCTCATAGATCTTGACTGGTACATGCGGATTACTACTATCTAACCCTTTTAGTAGTTGTACAAGGTAAATACTCTCTTGGCTAGTAGCAGCTAATGCCATGCCTCACATGTTGATAGTGCCACTGTTGATTGTTTCCTACTTTTCCATGATATAACTGGACCATTTTCAGTTAAGCTGAAGCAGTATCCAGTTGTACTCCTCCTGTCATTTTTTATCTGCCGCCCAATCAGAATCACTATATCCCTCAAGTTGTAGGTTTTTCTCACATTTCTGGAAGTGTTTAAGTGGACCCATATCTTTCATCTTAAACCTTCTCTTCAACATTTCTTTTGCATCACAGAGTAAGGTGGTGTTACTCGCCGCTATTATCAGGTCATCTACCCATACCAACAAAATCACTTTCTGGTTCTCAGATTCTCTGCTGTACACACAATGATCAGCATCATTTTGTACAAAACCATTCTCTGTAAGGTGATCATGCAGCAACATGTTCCAGTTACGCCCGGACTGTTTTAGGCCGTATAGTGATTTATTTAGCTTACACACTAAGCGTTCTCCTGTTTTTGAATCGATCTCAAAACCCTCTGGTTGTTCCATATATACCTCACAGTCCATTGGAGCATGGAGGTAAGCAGTCTTTACATCCATCTGGTGTAGGATAAGATCCTCTTGTACAGCCACCTGCAACAGTGCTCAGACAGATGTCATGTTGGCTGTAGGTGAAAAAGTCTCTTTATAGTCAATTCCTTCAACTTGACCATACCCCTTTGCAACATATCTGGCTTTACAGGTTTCAGATCCATCTGGGCTCTCTTTCACTGTATATACCCAGCGCCCTCCCACTGTTTGTTTACCTCTTGGCAGTAGGGTCAGAGTGAAAGTCTCATTCTCTGTCAAAGAGTTCATCTCCTCTTTCATTGCATCAGTCCACAGTTTTGAGTTCTTAGAGTCCACAGCCTCTCTAAATGTTTTAGGTACACCATAAGCCACTCTGTAGAAATAATCTACATTTTCACTGTCATTATCATTACAATCAGCTTTACACTGGTACTCCTTTAAATATTCTGGACCCGTTCTCTGTCGTAGGATACCCTCCTTTCTTCCTGTTGGTTCCTGAGTACTATCTGTCTGGGTTGGACCTGCTTCAGCAGTTTCCTCATAACTTGACTCTTTACTATCTGCAGGCTGGCCCCGACCCTGGGTGACTATTTTCGGTGGCTTAGCTCTATAACTCTCAATGTCATTTCCCACATCACAATCTGTCTGAGTCTGGCTATCTGTGTTACCTTTGGTGATGTATTTCACCAGCCTATGTTTTAAGACTTTTCCTGTCTCAGGATAATACACAATTATATGCTGGACTATATTTATCGTAGCCTATAAAGATCCCCTTTTTACACCTAGGATCCAGCTTTTCTTCTATCCTGCTGATATGCGTAGCATTCTGAGCCAAATATCTTCATGTTAGATATGTTAGGTATTTTTCCTGTGAAAGTACAGTAAGGTGTCTGTTCTAATCGCTTATTGTAGCACCTGTTGCGGATTTGAGCTGCTGTCTGTACAGCATACGTCCATAACTGCTTTGGGAGTTCACTCTCCAATAGCATGCATCGTGACATCTCAAATAAGGTTCTCCAACCTCTTTCGGCAGTCAGTTCCATTCTGATGGGGGTGAGTAGGGTGCACTCGTCTCGTGCCTTATCCCGTTATTCCTAAGCAGAGATTGGAACTTCTGCCCGGTAAATTCTGTGCCGTTATCAGATCTAATGCACTGTACCTTTCCATATGGAGCAAAATGCTATGAATTTTTTAGTAGCTTTTATCGTGTCATCATCAGTAAATGCTATCGCATACCTGTATCCATCTTTACCTGCTGGTTCTATAGGACCGCATAAGTCTGTGTACTAGCTCTAGTACAGTTGTAGCTTTAGCATCTGCCTGTCTGCTTCTGCTTTGTGTAAACTTGCCTTGTGTGCATATTTCACAGTTTTGATTGGACTTATCATGCTTCCTTTTTATCGACATCCCTTCCACCACTTTTTCTAATTTTGAAAATTATCAAAATTACAATGACCAAGTATTCTGTGCCACGTTTGGATGTCATGACAACCATACACTTCATCTGCATTTTCATTTTCCACTGTGCTAAGGTAATACAGCCTACCGTACACATCTATTTTGAACTTAGTGCCATCCTTGTGGATCAACCGTCTTTGAAGTGGACCTCGCTCTCCGTTGGCTGGTGCTGCGCTTTGACTGAGAAAATGTTTGTGGAAACGAAGGGATGTAGAGTGCTTGCTTGAGCCTTGTTTTCACTTGCGTCCCTCGCTGTCCAGCAAGCAGACTTCAGCGTCGCCCCTCATCTTTGCCGTCCCGCTCACCTTGGTCCCATCGCAAGCTCGATCATGTGGTCTTTGGGTCTGAAGCTCTTGTCTACTGTTTTGAACTTTGTGGCATCGTTGATCATGTGTGTTGTGGCGCCACAATCAACCATGAGCCCCTTTTTATTCCCTCTTTGTGTAGGACAGTCACTCATCTTGAAGAAACAGAAAGATGTAGGCTCTGCCTCCGTCTCTCCATCAGCTTTCTTTACCTGGTCACGGGCTCGTGCTCGCAGCGCCCTCTTCCTCGCTGTGGTGTGTCCATTTACGCT